>VCJD01003672.1:7786-24824 GCA_024140245.1 Backusella tuberculispora | reverse complement strand
CTTCCTTTTTTTTTTTTTTCCTTGTGATTAGAGCACATGTTTTGTTTTTAAATCTTTGCTCACCTCTTTTTTTTGAAGTAATTCACTTGTTTTCGAAGTAATACGATCGCGGTCTTCTGAATACAAAACTGCAAAACAAATAAGTTCTCTTAACAGGTTGAAAACATCAGTAGGAGGATGTTTGTTCAAGAAATCATGAACATAAGGAGGTAAAGTAGTAAGAAAAGCTTCCATGTTAAAAATAAAATATAAAAAACAACGTTACTTATTTATCCAAAAAATTAGCGCAGTCCCAAATTTTATTAAATTAAAAAAATATATGGGAGTAAAAATGAATTGGACACAGACAAAGAGACAATCAGCCAGAAGATTGAGGCGTTTAGAGCAAGAAATGAGTAGAGAATCAAGGAAAACAAAGGCAGTGAAAAAGGCATTGAGGAAGAGGAGGCACAGAATGAAAGGTTTAGAACGGGAATAAGTAGATGACATCAAGGAAGCGAATAAAGAAGCGAATGTTAGCTTATATGTTTTTGTTTTTATTAAAGGTTATTATATAAATAAATAAATATTACTTACGTCAACGAGCCATTGGGTACACCGACCTAGGCTTTCACTTATTTTAAGTAGCTCCAGGGTCTAAGTTTAATAATATTATTAAATAGTCTATACTTGACAAGTAATTTTTTTTTCTTACCTTGCCATTTCTACTACACTGATAGTTCTTTAAACGCCAATGTAATGAAGCATACTGGGTAAGACCCTGCGACCAACGTCCTTGTAGCTTATTTCCTGTGTATATGTGTGTTTGTGTTTGTGTATAAATAAAAAAAAATTGATTTGACTTGACAGTGTTGTTTAAAAACGTATATAAAGAGATTTTAAAGTGTTTGTATATCGTAAAAATGAATATAAAATGGAAGCATTATAGTATTTTTTTCAAGAAATATTGCTAGTGTTCTTTATTTTTAGCTTGATTTTGCGTATTGATATTGCGCATGTATGTATATTATGTATTATAAAATCAAAAGTTGTACGCAAACCCAGTCTAAAAAACCTGTAAAAACTCAAAATAGAAGCCATTTCCTAAAAGTAATTTTCTCAACTCGTCAGGAGCAAGATTAAGAGCAGCTTTTGATATACAAATAGACAATAAAATTAATATCTTTTTGATCCCCTTTGTTTTTTACAAACTCTGTAACTCAAAACGAAATCTAGACCTAATCTTGAACTAGAGCTATAGAGCTTTGTAGAGTCTGTCTCTAGAATCTGATTGACTGAATTTTTTTATTAGAACTCTGGAGCTCAAACGGTAGTAATTTTTGACTTTCCCTCTCTCTATTGTTTCAGGTTTCTTTTTATTTCTCGTTAAAAAATATATTCTTTATCTTCTAAGAGAAAGTTATTGTTCATTATGATCAAATCAAGGGAATAAAGAAATCAACAATAATTTGTTTATTTATTTTTATGCCTTATATTTACAATAATTATGCATGGTTTGCATTACGTTTCTTTATTTGTTGACTTTTTTGAAGTTATTATTATTATTTTTAGTATTATTGTTGTTATCTTTCAACTATAATAAAGAAAAGAATAAAGCTTAACACTGTCATCAACATTATTTGAAGGGTACCAGCTGTCGAAGTTGAACTCGCTATTTGCAACATTTTCACTGGATTATACAGTAATAATAAAATGTTGTTAACAATCAAGGTACCTCGTTATTATCTGATTTCCTATTTCGTATTTAAGATCTACAGAACAATATCACTCTGGAAAAAATAACCGACGATTTCTGGCTTTGTATTAGATCCGGAAAACCGCCATATACAGGTTCAAATGGGGTCAAATGGATTCTCCAAAAAAAGAAAACCATATATCGGCTCAGTTGAATTAGACCTGTCAGTTCTGGCTTTCCAAATTAGGACACAGAAACAATTGGTTTTTTTTTGGTTTCATTATTTATATTTTGGTACTATTACTATTACTATTACTATTACTATTACTATTAGAGAAGATTCCAGGGTTTTTAGCTACGCCAGATATGGAATATGCAGTACAATGTGAAGAAGAAGCTGCAGAAGAAGTTGAAGATGAAGATGAAGTGGTGAATAAAGTGACGGAAGAACAACATACTAGGTTAATCATTGTGGGCGGTGAAGAAGAGGAGAGAACACCTGCTAAACGTAAAAAACCCACCTTGACGTTGAAAAATAAATAAATAAACAAATGATTAATAATTTCAGATCAATATTACTTTACATAAAGAATATTACAATTGCAGTACTGAATCAGATTGTATAGAATTTGTTTCTTTATTTTGTTTTATTTTCTTTCGAACTATATCTATAATATATATAGATACATCGATTTCGTTTTTCTTTTTCATAGATGTTTAATTCATTTACACTCCAAGAAATTTAGTTCGTTTTTTCCTGGTTTTTAATCTACTCTGTTTTTCAGGAAATGAAGTAAAACGAAATAAAACGAACTACGGAACTTGATTTGACAATAATTTACTATATATCAAACAAAGATCAATTAAAAGAAATGGGACATTTTTTTTAAAAAAGCGGGGTTTTATTAATTTATATTGTGCTATTACTACTGGTGACCTACTGGTCTTCCTTATTCACCTAGCTATTGCCCTCCCCCTTCATATAGCTACTATCCTTCCTTGTTATTATTTGTATAGTTGCAGCCTGTGACATCACCTGGTTAGTGATAAGAGAGTCATTTGAGCTTTCAGCTACTCTTCATCATTTTTCTTTGGCTATTATTCCCATGATGATAGCCAGGCTTGAATATTTATCGCCCACCAGGTCGATTAACCAGAAGTGCTAAGCTTGAGCACATAATTAACCAATCATTTATTACCGTTATTTTAAATGACAGCTCTCCATTAATATGATGCATACAACTCTCTACCAGCGCGATAAGTTAATGTAATCTCCCTGTTCCTTAAATGATCTACTTTTATGTGTTCCTTTTGTTCCATTTTAATTTTGAAAGAGACAAACTAAAAAAAAAACGACCTCAATTAAAATAACCCAGACCTTCTTTAAATATAAATATGTGGATATGTATTCAGATAAAACAATTTATAATAAGTATGAAGCTCTGTACTCGACACAGATAAAATAACAGTAGTAAGCTTCTTTAATTGGGTGGAATACTCCTAATGTTATATTTTCTCGCCTTACCTCCCCCATGTTTCTTTACTTATTCTTTCTTTCTTTCTTTTTTTGCAGTAGTTACAGGTATAATTATCTCCAAAAAAGTGATGCATATTATTTTTTAAGTGACGAATATTCAATTAATGTGAGCTGATCATTTTCCTTGATATTATCCAAACCGTTTGTGCTATTATTTAGGAGTCCATAAGATATATCCTATTTTATGAGACTATAAAACTCGGTTCGATACGTTTTGCTAGCACAAAATAGCAATTATAAATTCCCTGTTTTTTCTCGCTTGTAAGCTTCACGTTCCGTACCCATTATTGATTTGGCAGCTTTCTCGTTTGATTAAGAAATAGATCAAATGGCAGAAATACATTCTAGAGCTCTAATCAAATACACATCGCTTTACTGATTTTATACAATAAACTTGGGGCATATTAGGCGTGGCTATTGGGTTGACCACAGGAAATAACGTCTCCGGCAATGATTTTGTATATTGTCCTGCCTTTTGAGAACTTCCACCTAGTTTACCTGCTTGTAGTCTGGTAGTTGTATACCCATTTATCATTTTATAAACTGTAAATATGAACTAAACGGGTATATATGTTTTATATTTTACCATAAATGAAGATAAGCAAATGGAAGCATTTCAATCATAAATAATAATAATTTTGTTTCTAAAGTTTTTAAATTTAAATACCTTTGGATCAGCCAAGCAATAAAATTTATAAATCCAAGCTTCAATCGCGCCCATTATTACCACTTCTTCCGATTGCTTAATACTCTGTGTTATACCAATGCTTGATTACCTATTTTTATGAAAAATGTTTTTTTTTGTTTCTGGAAACGTCAAAGGGATAGATTATAATAATAAAATGATGCTTTTAATATTAGAAAATGGAGTGTGGGAATGAGATTGGGAATAATGAAATAATAATAACAATAGTAATCAAATTAAAAAATGGATTAATTCAAAGTGTGTTATTAGCCTTATGTTTGACATTTGGCTTAATATATACTCGAATTTAATCATTTTATAATATCAAAGGCTTAAAGTTTTTTTCTTAAAAAAAGAAAAAGAAAAAAAGTCATTTTCTCACATAATACTTTATCGTGGCTAGCACAATAAAAAACCATAAAAACTTGAAATTTATTATTAATAAACGTAAATAAAGTAAATACAAGATTTAATACATCACATTTCTAAATTTTAGTATCTAGCACAATGTTTTTCTAAAAAAAAGCTAACATGGGTATTTGACTGTAAAGCAATCATTAAAGACGGAAATCAAATACATAGCTGACAAATAATAGATCATAGGAGCCTAAGAAAATACGGCTCTGACTCAAAGGCATAATAAAATAAACTTTTCTCTAATTAGGTTTGCTTACTAACAAATAATGTAATTTAATCTGGTAGATAGACTGGAAGCATGGAGTTAAAGCCGAAATTTAAAACAATAGTCTACTTCATCATACTACGTCTAAAATTGAAATAGATGGCAACTTTAACTGGAAATAAAGGGAAGAAGCTGGTTTAAAATTTTTACAATTGTTTGTACTATGTGAACAATTGACTATTTTTTTTAAAAAAAAATAAAAAAATAATGAATGAAAAAGGTGAATCGTTCACCAAGTAATCAATTTATTTGATCTGGCATAGCAATTATATACTTTTTCAAATAGAGTTACTTTTATTAATGACATTATACAAACCTAACGACTTTTATAACCATCTTTTTTTAGTTGTAATATATACAAGAATATAATCTCCACCTGAAATAAGTCAAAGACGTAAATTCTAATATCTTCTGTAACATCAAATATCAATTCATGTAAAAGCACAATTAAGTGATTTAATCAGCGTGATGATGCATTAAAAGTATTAATATTATATATATATAATAAGAAAAACAACAATAATAATAATAATAATAATAATAATACATATGTAGATATACAAAAAGGTAATGAAAGCTTAGTTCGACTAACATTGCTTTTAATTCTATGCAAATGATTGAAAAAAATGGGTAAAAAAATGCGATTTCCCCGCGCCTTTGGTTCCGCTATATTCCCTTAATGCTACATTTGCAAAATAAAAGGGATACGATCAACATATATGTCAGTGAATCATTTCTTGTATCTCACATGTTAGTAAGTTTAAATCACCAATAATCATTCTTCTAGGTTATGGTAAAGGAAATCATTGTATTATTCCAAGTCCGTAAATTTACATTTTAGTTGAAAATTTGCTATTTGAGAAAAATCGTACTTTTTCGGTAAGGTCTCCTCCTCTGACCTCAAAAATTATTAGCCATCGATGTCTCGCAAAAAAAGAAAAAAGAAAAAAAAAGTTAAATGGATATTACCATTCCATTAATTTCCTTTTTCATTTTCTGTATTTGCGTAAACAAGTAGAATTGAAGATAGAAATAAGCTTAATAACAAATCACCATAAGGAATTATGGTGAAAATCTGTTTGAGTAAAAAAAAAAAAAAAAGGTTATAATTAAACAAATAAACTTAACACTTTATCGTTTTTCTTTTTCTTTTTTGCTTTTTTTTACTACCGAAATAGAGAAGCAAAAGCAAAATAAGAATTTTAAACGTTTTAAACAAGTGTATAATGAACCCTTGCTAAGAAGCAAAGTATCACATAATCGTATGTTACAAAGGGTTCAGCTTTTGAATCGTGATACAGAGGATCTTTCAGCAAATGTGGAAGTTTTCGGATATTTAAGTGGATAACTGGTCAGTGCAAGTTCTTTATCCAATCAAAGTCATTAATCGAAATGATTCATTTTACAAGGGTGACTCACATTACCATTTCCCACACCAGAAACACTTTAAGGTCAAAAATACTAGCCAATTTTTATGATTTCGATTTATTTTAGTTGTAATAAAAATGGTTATAAAGATATATAGTTATTATGTACATAGATCGACTTAAAACAAAACAAGAAAAAAAAGCATACAAATAATTAGTAATAAAGGATGAATAGAGGTTAAATTATACAAAGAAAAAATAGAATGTAGATGTAATAGTACTTTATAATCCTATGAGCTAGATGCAGCTACAATTTGCCAACATCCAGTGTCCTCAGTAACATCATACGAAAGTGCTTTTCCTGAATGATAGACTAGTCCGTCCTGTCGAACAAGCAATAGTGCTAATTCAAGTGTCTGGCTGCCATCAGGATGAGTCAAAAATAAGTTGCGGTCTTCAGTCAAGAGGTCTTTAGTAGAAGGAAGTATAACAGACCAGTGGGTTTCATGGGGTGTGTGTGGCTGAGGAGGTTGAGATATACGAGTAATAAGAGGACCATGGGTGCCTAACCAAAGGTCAAGTAAACGCGGAACAGGAGCTGCCTGGAAGAGATGTTGACCTATTACGTTTAACGTATGATCACTTGAGTTATAGTGAGTGCTTGTTAATATTGGAAAAGGAGTGATACAACGAGGAGGAGAAACGGGTGATATAGGTTCTGTTTCTTTTTTTTCTATTCTGATTTGTTCATCATCATCATCATTTTCGTAATACTCGAATTCAAATTTAGCTATTCCAACAATAGTCCAACATAAATAATCGTCAACTTCTTCATAACTCATTTCTAAAGAGTTTTGCTCGGGACGAATTATTCTTGAAGGAGTATAGTCGATCCAAGTACCATTCCCTGAGTTGTTTGAATGAGAGATTGATGAATGATGATCACTGGTAGCAGAAGAAACAGAGTTATCTGACATACTGCCTGCAGCACTGAGATACACTGGTTGGGAATTAATGGAGGAGCTAAGTTGCAAAGCAACCTTTTGCATTTGACTTACTGGGCCATAAGCACAAGGTGCAATACGACCTTTGTCAACTTTACGAATAATGAGAGAAGGAGACGATACACCAGTTTGTGAATCTCTTAATATAATTTCAGTACTGTAAGTGATGTGAATAGGTGTCTTTGAAGTTGCTGTGGATTGTTGGAAACGAGATGTAACACGGTTTTGTACATTAGACATTGGTTGCTTAGGCTGGTTGACAATAATAATATCAAATGGTGACCATGTTGTATTCTTTGCACAAAGCATATTATTACTTGAAGTCATATATTTTGTTCGCACAGTTTGAGAGTTTATACGATTGAAAAGGGAGACTGGGCTATTAGCTAAAATGCAAGTAGATATATTGCGAGTCTTTGCTGTTTTTTTAGATGGCTTGGATATAATAGAGATAGGCTTTGAGCTGAATGAAGCGAGTGCTTGAGGTGCTACTTTGCTGGAAGGGGATGGAGGTGGGTTATAACTACTAGAGGGGGAATCAGGTGTATTGTTATCTTGAGTATGGTAATTTGCTAAAAGATCAACATGGAGACAAAACTGCTTAGCCTTTGCTGTTCCTGTAACATGGAGATATTTGAAGCTTCCACTTTGATTTTCATCTAGAAGTGAACGTTGCTCCAAGATCTTTTCACCATTTTCACAAACAACTGACATCGAAAGAAGCATTTTTTCAGATCGCTGCTCTGGACTCATGGTGCACCCAGAAGGCGATTGTATGTGAACAATAGGTGGAGGGCAAAGGAAACGCTTTTCTGAGCCGTATGATTTTTGAGCTACAGAGGCATGCAGACAAGTAATAACTGTTCTATGTTTTTCATTGCAAGTAACTGTCTTGATTGATGCAGTTTTTTTCCTTATAGGACGTAGAGGCTTCTTGCTGTTGTAGCCCAGTCTCATATCCATTTCGTCATGTTCATTCCATCTACGTTTATTCGTATCAGAAGTAAGTAGCGAAGCAATGCTTACTTCGTTATATGAAGCTGTTTGTGATTGTCGGGGGTGAGTGAATATTTCAGGTCTATTAGACTCGATATTGGATGCAAGAAGTGATCTTATCGACATTGACTCATGGGAAGATCCTTCTTTTCTTATTTCTGTAGAACGCTGGCGACGAACAGGTTGAGATTGATCGATTGCGCTTAATAATGAATCCATAGGTGATGGAGGTTTTGAAAGACCAATAAATTGGATCTTTCTACTACTTCCAAACGCCTGTTCCGTTATGATATGTGAATGTTGTTCCATATGTTTTTGAAATTATACGAAATTTAAGTAACAAAAAAAATATTAATTTAAAACAAAAACAAAAAAAGAACGCAGGTTAAAGTTGAGCTCTTTTATATGGGCACCGCAAGATTCATATTTATAGTATCTAAAAATCTTAGCTGATAAGATGTTCAAAGATCTGTTCACGTGATCTTTATTGAGACTGAGATTTAAGACTGTGCTAGTAAAAGTTGTATAAGAAAACACGTCTGATGGTCCTGTCACTTAAACATTCTTTAATTTTTCTGCATGATAGTGAAGAAAACACATATTTTTTATTTGATCTATCATGCTCCTAAGTTTAAATTTTGTTTAGTAGAGAAATGTTTTACTGCCGCGACTAAATGGCCATAAAATGCTCTGTCGAAACCATACATTTCCTTACCCAAAATAGGAAATGATAAGCCAGGTCCATCTAATTCGTCTTTTTCTCTCTCTCCTATTTGACAGGGACTACATGTGACATAAGCTAATGAGTTATCCTCATTTAGGCTAAAAATATATCAACGGAGATCACGTTCTATCCTTTGCTTCTTATAATTTCCATTTTGGGTTCCGTGAGAAAGACGTGGGAAAAATAGTTGGAGTCTGTGCTTGATCGGAAAAGTTAATATGTTTCAACATTAAAGCATAAAAATAACAATTGAAACAGGAAATATATGGCTCTCTTTTTTCTCTTTTTTTCTAAGAATGATATTATTAAAAACTTTTTTGATATTTAACTTATTTAAAATGACAATCATTTAGCGTTAATGTTTACCGGAGATTTGTACTCAATAAGAAACCCCTGGCGTGACTTAGCAGACTTAAGGTACCTATCAGAGAAGTCAGAGCTTTAGAACAATACGAATGAAACATATAATTAACACCAAGACAGAAAAAAACACAACTGATTATTTTTTCTGCCTTTCTTTCATTTTTATTTATTTATTAAAAGAAATTACATACTACATCTTTTTGAAAAGATGTTAACAATACGTTTATTTTTTGATATATCCGCGGATGAGTTGAATGACCCTTTTTTTTTCTTTTTAATGAAGAAAAAAAAAGTCACCAGATAAAGTTGTAAAAGAAAACACACACATTTATTATTGTATTCACTAGAAGAGAAGTTTTCTTAAAGTCAAATACAGCAAAGATTTATTCATCTTCTATTGGCAAATATGTGAAATAACAGCATCTAGAAAATTGATCTTTGGATTTCTATTTTAGTCGAGATAATCTCGCATTAAGTAACAACGACTCACTATAAGTATACTAATCTGATTGGATGTGATCAAAAGTATGTAACACTGACCTTACTTGATAACTCTATTTATTATATGGAAGTGAATTCATCAGCTTTTGTTTACAATGTCATATTCTATTATTCTGGTTTTCTGTCAAATTTTGCCGCCAGTATCATCATATTGATAATAAATCGTAATATATGATACCTAGATCTTTTTTGATCTCTCTAAAGTTCAATTTTGAGAAGTAGATCAGACTGGGGTAAAATTCAGGTGACTGGTATCTTTTGTTATCTTGCAAATATTCAAATTTAATATAAAATTTATCACCGAATCAATTTAGTCATGTAATATAAATGAAAAATAACAACATGAACATATTGAAAGTTGTATATCTAACACAATACCACGCTCCTACTCTACTTGTTGTTGAACATCGGAAAACAAAAACAAAGGCATGATCAATAAAGGAGTATGTTATGATACTATATTTGACTCAATTTTCTGGGATACTCTCTTTTTTACCAAAAAGATGTCGCAAGAAAAAAAAATTAAAGTGTCGCACATGTAAGAAAAATAATGTCGCATCTAAAAAATAAATAGTGTTGCGCTTTTCAGAAGAAAGATGTCGTATGATCTGAGCGATGAGTTTTTTTTTTCTCTTCTCTTCTATAGTTACATACTACTAAGATGAGCTTTTCGTTCTATTTTGAAGATGGCTTAGGAATAGACGTTACTGAGAATGAAGATCCTTTCAAGCTGGAAGATTTAAGTTCTTACAGCACTTACGTAGCTCTAAGAGCTAAATTAATAGATAATGAGGTGTTGCAAGAGTCTCAAGAAGGAATGCAGGAAAGTGTTGATAAGCAGCCGTCTGACTCAAGACAAAAAAAAACTTAAAAGGCAATCGCATCAGTAACGAAACCAAAACTCAAGTTGTTCACTTGGCTGATATTCATCCTAGGAATAATGGAAGAGCTGTAGACTTAGAGTTCAAATTGAAACATAGAACTGTATAGAGATGGTACAAAGCTTGGAAAGAGGGCCCAAACTCACTGTTTAAGACTATAAGCCGCCCAAGAACTATTGAGCCTGAAGGAGAATTAGCGGAGGCGACCAAAAGTTTAGTATCTGACCTCTATTCCAAGTACCCCACTGCCACGATAGATCAGATAAGTAGTAATTT
This sequence comes from Backusella tuberculispora, assembly GCA_024140245.1. Taxonomy (NCBI): domain Eukaryota; kingdom Fungi; phylum Mucoromycota; class Mucoromycetes; order Mucorales; family Backusellaceae; genus Backusella; species Backusella tuberculispora. Next base: position 14,133 of record VCJD01003672.1, on the reverse strand, counting down.
CAAGGACTTGGCTATTTCGAAAAGAACACTATACCGTTACATGGCTGATTTATGAATTTTTACCATTAAAAAGGCTCAATTGGAGCCGGTAGAAAGAAACACTCCAGAAAGGATTCAAGCAAGAAAAGGATGGGTGGAAATGGTGAAAAGTTTAGGCGTTGACTATATGAATATCATTATATTAGCGATGGATTAGGGTTCAATGCAAAATTGAGAAGGATTCAAGGCTGGGAACCAAAAGGGGAGGCTACTAAAATCAAAGTATTAATTGCGAGAGCCAATTCAATTTCTATCCTGGCAGTCACCTCTGCTAAAGGACTCATTAAGATCAGCTTGAGAAATATCATGTCATCTTCAAAGAAAAGAAAGTCAGCCAGTGGTAGAAAGTAACAAACAAAGGCCACAGTTACCAATCATTATATCGATCTCATCAAAGACGTTCTTGCTGAGATGGACAAGTTTCCGGAAATGAAAGGACCTTATCTGATTATGGATAATGCGCCTATATATACAGCCAAAGTAATTGGAGAGATTATTGAAGAGCATGGCTAAAAATGCGTTTACTTGCCACTGTACTCTGTCGTCAAGAGCGATGTGAAAAGAGAGTTTATACTCAAAAAAGATACTATTCCTCAAATAATTGCAGATGGTAGCAACCAAGTTGCTCAATCATCTTTTGAAGGGCTTGCACGCTATCACGTTTAACGATTTGATGGCTGCCTTGCAGGTCATTCTATCTAATAAACAAGTATACGTACGACAAAGTCTTTTTGTACTGATATTGAAATAATTTTGCATCTGACCTGTATATTGTTTACAGCAAGAGATAGTCTTGGCCAACTACAGTACCAGTACGGTACAATGGGAAAAAAATGAAAGCGCACATCCTATGGACTTGAAGTTAGTGATGTTTAAATGTGGATCAAACTGCAAAATTGTTAAACGGAACAAAGAAATACTGAAAGAGGTTTTATTATCTGCTAAAAGGGTATTGGTATTACAACATGTACCGGTACTGTGGATGAAGAATTATGTAATTATATATATATAAACTATGGGAAACCATCACTCACCCAAACGAATTGAGCAAATTATGTTCTTATCTTTGCTGTCCTCAATGATATCTGTAATAAAATCAGGTGTCTTGGCATATCTAGCATTGATAAGTTCAGGTTCCTTGGATGGTCGACATAATCTCCAAAAGGCATCATTGATGGTAAGGAGAATCTTCAAATTGCAGGAGGTAACCAGAGATGGTAGCTCTTCGATGGATTTTGGAAACTTCAAATGGCCAACTTCAATCTTGTTATAAATGCCATGATGATCCAATCTTGTCAGGAAAAATGAAATATTGACAATGATGCATCTAATTTGTTAATGTCATTTAATTTGTTAATGTCAATCGTGTTTTTTGTGAAAAGAGCCAACCGCAGCAAGTCGCGACAAAGACCATCTGTGTTGCAGTTTTTTCAGTTTTTTAGCTTCCCCAAATCCTAATGCAGAGCCAAATTCAAGTTAGGTAATGCTACTAATGATTGCGTCTTGTCGCTTTTTCAATCCTAAACTAAGATTTGTGATGATAGTCGATATTTCCATGAAATCAGATTTTGAGAAATTCAAGTTCCAATTAACGCCTTTCTAGACCAATGTATTCGTGATCTTTTCAAGGGTATCCACAGTGGATGCATCAATGGCCGTTTGAGAATGTTGATTTTTGAATAATAAAAACACATGGGCTAGTGCTGCAAATTCGGCAACATAATTTTCAATTGGTAGCTTTCCATGTTCCACCAAAAGCTCGTTCACTAATGACTTGCATTGATCGAACATAATATTGATATTCTTGTCGTTGTGAATCCAGAAGTTATCATTGGCAAGTAAATCGTTATCACTGTTGCTACTTCTGTCAGTACTGGTGTTGCTTCTGTCAGTACTGGTGTTGCTTCTGTCATTACTGATGCCATTTTTGGATATACTGATGCTACCTTCATTATTTTAGGACCTGCTACTGTCGCTATCATAGCTCTCGACAAGTTTTACGGCTTCGGTGAACGCTACTTTTGCAACATATTCTTGACATGACCGCTTTGTTCGTTCCTGCGTGATGGCTATCTTTCTGTTGGACCAAAATAGAAAGTATTCAGGTGAAGACTTCCACTGCTTGAATGCGGTCAGCAAACGTTCTTGATCGGCCTTGCCAAACGATGCACGCACAAGATTGCCATATCGTTGTTCGGCTACAGCCTGGTCAATCGGGTTAAAGTTTTCAACAAACATGCAAAAATTCAGGTTGACTGTATTGTCAGTACATCACTTGGCGTCATCGGGTAAAGTCTTTTGTCGTTTTGCGCGTCTTCCACTCATCAGAGTTTTTCTCTAAGGAAAGAAAACCCAAAAATGAGGCCCAAGGTTTTTTCATGCATCTAATACTCCAATGCGAACTGATAAAAATCACTTACGTCTTGGTAGTCACGAAACGTTATATGTCATCTTTTTTCCAACCTTGGTATTTTTATTTATTTCCACTTTTTATTTTTTATTTCCTTTTAATATTGTTATCCAAAAAAAAAAAAAGATAAATACATATACATATATAATCCGAATAGAAGAAGAAACATTTTGTCTTTCTAAGATGGAATGGGCAAATTTAAAAAGAAGATGGCAAGGGCAAAAGTAAAAAAGCGGTGAAAATTAGTAGTCTAAGATCTTTCAAGATTGGAGACGAGCATTCCCGGTCGTCCTGGTGAGTGAAATTTAGTAGTTGAAGATCTTTTGATTGGAAACGAACGATCCTCACCATGGTCTTTTCTATGTTTCTGGGATGCTGTGTAATTAGTAAACCATTTTGTGGTTGAACGTCCAGATACCATGCATTGTTTCGTCACTTTGGAATTGGAATATTCCGTTGAGTTCCCTGTGTTTGCCTATATTTTATATTAAGCATTTGGGAAAGTGAATCAGTTATGATAATAAAACTCAATTATTTGCTAACTTTTACTTATTTATATTTCTACATACATGCATAGCACGAATTGAAAGATCAAAAATCTTTCGGAGCCATGATAGTAAATGTGAGTGGATCAGGTTTATATCCGTGTTCACCTAGCATGATTAGTATTGATTGATCAGAAAGAAAATCAAAAGGCACTGGAGAACAAACAGAGTGGTACTATATATATTTCATTATTGGCTTTAACGGTAAATCTTGCGCGCGTCAACCTCGTACAAAAACAATAAATCATGTACTACAGCCATTGAGACACCACTTAGCATATCAAACCCTAGCTATACTTGCTAATTACTATAAATGAAATCTTTTCTCCAATACAATAGTTCGCCTTGACTTGTTCATTTTTAAGCTTTTACAAATAACTTGATAAATCACTTTCAAATAAAACTTTACCTATTGATTTATTTACCTGATTTTATTGATAACTAAAAATTATTTGAAATTGGTAGTAAGTAGCTATAGAAGAGAAGAGAAAAAAAACTCATCGTTCAGATCATACGACATCTTTCTTCTGAAAAGCGCGACACTATTTTTCTTAAATGTGCGACACTTTAATTTTTTTCCTTGCGATATTATTTTGGCAAAAGATGTACTTTTTTTTCTCAATTTCTTGAAATAAACAGTATGATAAAAATATAACTGATCCATTGCCTTGTTAAGAACTCCTAAAAAAATGTTTTAGTAAAACCAAATTATAGAGATAAGCCATATTGTGTAGCAATCATTTTTGTCCTACATCAGTATAGAAACATGTATGTAAACGGTTTGATTGCTCACTCGATGTTGTATATAAATTAATTAAAGTGAAATATGCTACTCAAACACACAGATTATAGATATACACTTATTAATATAATTAGAATTGAAGAAAAATTATATGTAAGAATGCTAGCAAACGTTACAATATGTCATTATCTCACGTGCTGCATACTGATAAAGTTATTATATTGAAATATACCAATTATAATCTGATTCCGTTCGAATAGTGCATTTTTATGACTATACAACAAACTGAGTTTCTGAAATTATGTGAATTGATTTACTCATATATAGGTTTAACTTGACTAACAAGGCCTTCAACTTTAGTCATTCCATTTCACCAATAACTCATAGATAAAATGAAATGAAACAGAAGACTAAATTCAAGAATAAAACAGCGGTGTATATGTGCTACAAAAAGAAATAAGAATATAAGCTAATAAATGTAGAAATATAATTAAATTTACTAAGAATAGACGATGGGTCGGGAAAACACGGTTAGAATCATGACAGAAAGTTTTTGATATATAGCTGAGAGTTTGATTTTATATCTTAAAAATTATTTTGACTGAGAAAAGTATGAATCAAGTATAAACTGACCAATGCCATTCATCAAGTGTAAGAAAAAATAGACTATGAGTTTAACACTTCTTCTAGGAATTCTGAAACTAAAATTATGAAAGATAACTTATTAGACTAGTAGGTATGGAGGACTTAGGTGTTATATCCTTGTTAGTCCGAAAATATCAACTCAAGAACAAAATAAAACAAATGTTTTTCAACGAAAACCAAAAGGAGATCATTTAAAATGAGAAAATAGCTTTATACTTAACTAATAACAAAGTAAAATACTTAACTGTTTTAAAATATCATCTAAACTATTAAACATTATTTTTATTTATGCCTACATTTTACATGAAAGTGATATTTTATATGCCTTTAGTTCGTCTAATGAATAGATTTATATAATTGGTAACAGATCTAAAAACATCGGAAATACAATGGAATATATGTATATGCATAAATATAACAAATAAAAAAAGTTTATATAAGAACATAATTTTTTTTTTTAAAAAAAAAGAAAAATAATGAAGGAAGGATATATATATGATATGGTATAATACGATGTAAAATGAAAAATAATTTCATATGCACAACATTATTATACAAATTGATTATCGTAATCCAGAGTCTTCCTCGTCATCACTCTGTTTAGATACCTTCATTTTTGAGAAATCCTTATTAATATCATCTTTATAATCATCACCATAGTCGTGCTTTTTATTGGAAGTTAGTATTACTGTTGTAGAATCAGAGTATGGCTCGTATTTTGATTGAGAATAACCTACATCTTGAACGGTATTCGAATAGGTTGTTTCTGGTGATTTTTCTTGATCATAATAGGTAGACCTAAAACCTGATTTTACTAAGCTCTCTGACTTAGGAAGCGTAGTGGACAATGATTCCCCAGGAATTACAAGTGTGCGTGCTAGTCTTGCAACTTCGTTATCCAAAAATGTAATATGCTGCTCTCGAGCTGTTTTCTCCAGTAATTCTTGGTTTCTTTCTTCATAAGCCTTCATGAAATTATCTGTGATATCTGCCTCAGGACTTTGTGAGAAACCAACGTCATCACTAATAACTTATTATTAAAGTAAGGATCTACAATGATTCACAAAAATGACTTTACCCGCACATAGCTCGAAATTGCTTTCCAGCTTCAACTTCATCTCCAAGTGCAAATAGTAATATTAAAATACTTAAGTTTGCTTTATATAAATGCGTTCTACTGGTATATTTTTGTAGTGAAGTAGACTGTCGCTTCAAAATGTCGATTGCTTTATCGTAACTACAAATCAAGTGAATATTTATACTGTGCATATTGTACGTTCAACTTACTTCTTATTTCTAATAAGTAACGAGATAGTTTTTTTGTATACACCATCTGCAAATCTCGCTCTATCCTCTTGCTCATATATTAAACATGCCTTGTTATACATTTCGTACGATGCATTAAAATCCACATTCTCAAGAGCCCTGCATACATACACACAGCCTATGAGATATTATTCACATTATAAGCACTTTTATTTCTACCTTCCGGCCTTCTCAAGTTGTTCTGCTGCACGATCAACAGAACCTAAAAGTATATATATTAGGTGCATGGGATAACATATAAACCACTGTTTTATAAATAAAAACCTTGTGTCATGAAAAAATTGCCTGCACGTTCGTAAGCTTCAGCTGCCTTCTGCGGCTGATTTAAATTTTGAGCTAAAATAAACGCCGCGCTCTCCAAAGCCTTTCCTGCCAAATGGATACTTTTTCATTTATGAAAAAAAAATTCAAATCCAATGCATTTAATTAAAACTTACGCATCTGATTTGAAGAGTGATTCAGAGGCTTTGAAATAAGCTTGGACGGCCTGATCATATGACTTGGCTACCTTGAAAGCAGTAGCTGAAGTAAGTTCATTTTTAAGAAAGAAAAGTTGAGTATTAATACGAGTTTATGCTAAGAATGAATAAAGAGTACCTGCTCGATCGTAGTAATTAGCTGCTACATCCCAATCAGGATT
>VCJD01003665.1:30459-45072 GCA_024140245.1 Backusella tuberculispora | reverse complement strand
TTTTTTTTTTTTTTTTGAGTCTTGGCTTGCTACGCCTGTTTGCTTCTTATTCTTTTTTTTTTAGCGCCAACTATATAAAACAGCATGGAATATAAATGTGTATTACATTCTGTACTTCGAATTACAAATTTACCGTCAGATGAAGATATGAAAATACATTCATTATATTTATATTGCTGTTTGGTATAAAGACTTTTCTTTTTTATTACAATTACGCATATTGCTTTTCAAACAATATAAATTAGAGATTTTATTTCTTATTATAACAATATTTTATATTTACCATCTGAGTCCACTTTTGTCGCTTTTTTTGAGAAATTCTCTTGAACAATTAATATTTTTTTAGACAATGATTTTCTCCATTTAAAATCAAGAACAAATGTATTAATATTTTTATTGGTTTTGCATGAGATATTCAACCTTTTCCTTTACTGTTACCACCATGGGAAATTCTCTTCTATAAATTCAAATGAACTCTGAATTTCGAAAGGATTTCCTCAAATTTATCTTATTTGATTAGTATTTATACATATGGTGGCCTTTTTTAGAGATAAACAAAGGACATCTGGAGGAAATGCTTTTTTCGTCCTCCAATTTCTGTAAATTTGAAAGTCAAAAACCTTTTCCCCTTCAAATGTCCTCTAGATGTCTTTCAATTTTCCGAGTTAAAACTCGCGTTAAAATTTGCATACTGTAATCTTTTTGCGTCCTACTTTTATTGAATGAAACAAAAATAGTAAAGAAGAAATAAAAGAGAAAGATAAAAACATTTTTTTTTCTTTTAACAACATTTTATTTTGAAAAAAAACCCTTTTTAATTGATTGTCGGAGAGCTTTTATTTTGATAGCATTTTGCAATGAAGGTAAAATGTTGCCAAAATAAAAACCAAAAGCATAATATCTATGCCAGTGGTAATATTAAAACTCGATAATTCAGTATAATTTATTATAGGCAAAATATAGCACACAATAGAGTCTAAAGTCCAAGATATTTGCTTTTGAACTTTGGAGTGACCTTCATTTGTGCTAATTGGGGTAATAGGCAATCTTGTTTTTGATACATTATTTTTTCTTTGATAAAAAATAACAAATTAATTGATTTATATATCTTTTTTCAATATTTCGAAATAACGTCATATATAAAACTAAATAATTGCTGGTATCCACTTCATTTTCATTTTCATATAAAAGGAGGTAACTTAATAAATAAGAAACACAAATATGTTATAATATAAAGTCTGTCATTTATTTGAATTTATAATATAAAAACCATAAGAAATTGCTACATATGTAAGAGAGAAATGAACGTTTTTTTTTTAGGAAATAATAAATAAAGTACGGTAATAATAATAATAGGTAAAAAAAGCTACTACTATAATAAATATTTGCAGTGATATTAACTTGACTATGTGGTTAAAAAAGAAATAGAAAAAACAAGAGTAGAAGGTTTTAAACCTGTTTACCCATATCATTGTTCTTATTAGTAAGGAAACGCCACATGGAACCGCATACGGTGATCAATGTCTTTATCTTTGTACTAAGACCTCCAGGGATGCCATATACCAAAGAAGCTAATATATAGGACTTGTCTTGGTTGTAAGGAGGATAACGAACAGAAACCACGCTTTCCATTGCTATGTCCTTGATCATGGTGGATCGTTCATGAGTAAACGTATTAAAGGACATCTCTCCGTGATATGCTCCCATACCAGAAGGACCGACACCACCAAAGGGTAATGAGAGCTCCTGCAAATGCATGAGGGTGTCATTGACGAGAACACCACCAGAGTTGGTATGATCCAAAACTATTTTAAATGATTTTTGGAAGTGGAATTGTTACTACGACTATTATTTGATTTATGTAAATTATACCCACTATTGTTATAAGTAGATTTCTTATTAGAGAACACATAAAGAGCCAAAGAATGATCTCTCGAATTAACAATTTGAATGGCTTCCTTCATGTTTTCAACAGGAATTATAGGAAGAATGGGACCAAAGATTTCATCTTTCATGAGATTACCGTCATTAGTGGCAACAGGGTAGACGATGGTAGGAGCTATATAGAGCTCTTCACGGCTGCTTTCACCACCAATAACAACTGTCTCCTTACGGCAGTTATCGAGAAGTCCTTTGAGACGGTCAAATTGACGTGTATTAATGATGCGACCGTATGAGTTTGACTTTTTGGGATCATATCCATAGAACTCCTGAAGTGTCTCGCGGAATGCATTGATCAGTTCATTAGTCTTATCTTTAGCACAGAGGACGTAGTCCGGTGCAACGCAAGTCTATTCGAAAATTATTTTATAATAAACAAACTATTAAATGGTAATTCAATTTACCTGTCCACAATTGAAGAACTTTCCCCAAAGTAATCTATGTGCAGTAAGTCTAATATCAGCATCTGAAGCAACAAAGACAGGGCTAAAAAAAGAAAAGAGAGGGGAGGAGAAGGAGGAGGAGGAGGAGGAGGAGGATCACAAGTGAATAAATAAACTTCTAAATAAGTCAAATTGGTTAACTTACGATTTACCACCAAGTTCGAGAGTGATAGGAGTTAAATGCTTGGAGGCGGCTGCCATGACAATTTTACCAACAGCACCGTTTCCAGTATAGAAGATATGATCAAAGTTCTGTTCTAAAATGAGATAATAACAATAATAGAAATATAATAGTTTATTAGTGTCAATATTAGTATTAGCATTTTTAATATTATATCTAATTATGATTTACTCAAAACAGTAGTAGTTTCTTTGACACCACCGGTGACGACAGTATAGACACGTTTATCTAAGTACTTTGGCAAAGTAGATGCAACCAGCTCTGCTGTGTGTTGTGAGACCTCAGATGGCTTTAATGCATCACAATAATAAAAACAGATTAGTATTGTTGCATTATTTAGGTTCTTGTTTTGAAGATACAATATTATTATTTTTTGACATACTTTTATGATAACACAGTTACCAGCAGCTATGGCACCTACAACAGGCAAAAGAAGTAGCTGAATCTATATTTATTAAATTTAAATGAAATGATGTTACTATATTATCTGAAATATATATTTTTTCTATTATTAAACAAAACTATACTGGATAATTCCATGCACCTAGTAATAATAGCAATAGTGACGATATTAACTCACTTGTTTTTAAAATAAAATAAAAACATATATAATGATAATAATTTACCAATAATAAGAACAACCCCTTTAGCTTCTTTTCTGATATAAGTTTTATCAGTGGTGTTCATAAGGAAACGTTTCTTTGTGTATGTAGGCTTGACAAAGTTATCCAAGTTCTTCAGCATATATTTGGCCTCCTCAACGACAAGAGACACTTCACCAATATCGGTTTCCATTTGGTGTTTGTGAAGATCATTCCAAAGTGCCTGCTCGATAGCTTTCGAGTTTTCTTCAAAGAAACGAAGCATATTCTTTAATTGGTGCTTACGGAATTTGACGTCTTTTGTGAGTCCTAAAAAATAATAATAACTGATTGTTTTAGTCTACATGCATACGTGTACATTTTTACTTAAATTATGACAATAAAGTATACCAGTATTAAATACATCTCGAAGAGACGTAACTATTGAAGGGATTTTTTCAATAGGGGTAAAATTAGACATTATAAAATGAGAAGAAGTAGAAAAGATGAAGTGATTAAGGGAGGTATATAATTAAAAGAAAATGAAAATAAAAGGGTTATTTTCAAAGGTAAAAAAAAAAAATAAGAAAATAAAAAAAAATGATAAAGTATAATCTAAAGAATGGAAAGGGGATTAGATAATCAAAAGCGTAAAGAAGAAGCAGAAAAAAAAACGAAGTAAAAAGAGACTAAAGGGGAAGCATTGTTGTTCATATATGTTAAATCGGAGATCAATTGAACTAAAGGCTTGAATCCCATTTACAAAGGTCAATGTAATAGGCTGTATTTTCTTAGTCTGTATTACAAGCCCATTCCTCTGAAGATTTTTATGCCACGAGTTCCATTCTCTTTCCGAAAACCTAGTTTCTCTCTTTTATATTGATTAGATCAAATGATTTTACCAAGAGAAATTAGAATAGTTTCTTTGTTACAAGGTGATGAAATTAGACCTTGACAAAAATAGCTACACTTTTTATTATTTTTTACGTTCCTCAACCTTTTTTTGTTTATGGTAACATCAATGAAATGTTTTATATTTCATTGGTAACTTTTATTTTCGTGTTTATCATCTTAATTAAGAGGATTTATTATTATTATTATCATTATTTGCTTTGTTTTGTGTTATTAGCTGCACCTATAATTCAATGACTACGTCATATATAGTTATGAACTGTCAAATTATATATACAGTAATATATAAAATCGAAAGAAAGAGTGCCTATACACACAATGTGTTATATTCTTATAGTTATACAGCCATAAAGTACACTATGAATATTTTATACTCTAGGTTACAGTATTTTTACTAATATAATAATGTAATAGTAATAGTAATAAAGAAGTTTATATATGTTTAGTTTTGAAACCAATATCTTGAATGTGATTCCGTTCGACTTCTAATAATAGTAAATCGCTCTATTTTTTTTTCTGTTAAATTAAAAGTAGCCTTCTTTGACATTTTGTGCAATGTCTATTGACTTTAGGGTCAATATCATAGCAAATAATTTAATAGATTCTACAAAAGGTGCAACTCAGTCTCTCTCTCCCCACATTTTATAATATAAAAAGCTTTTGTAACACTTGTAAATTTTGAAGGATTCTATTTCCTTTACGTAATATTGTGATATTTAATCGTGGGTCATACCTGTCACAATAGTATTTGTCGTCACTCTGACTCTAAGTATAGCTCCTTCTCTGTAAGTACATCTTTGGTAAAATTGAATGACAAATTCTGGGGTTAATAGATGATTCATTAAATATATAAAGCGCGGTGAAAAAAAAGTAATAGAATGAACAGATTAATGGACTAGCTGTATTCCTATTCTCACAATATAGAGGATACTTGAAAATTAGAATGTCGCATTATGGGTATAAAAATATACCAATTTCCGATCTCCAAGTTGTTTAATATTAGTATACTCTCTAGTTTTTTTTGTATTTAGGTGAAAAAGTTAACATTCAAGTATTATACATCTTACCTATTCTTTTTTAACATATAGTTTTATATTTTTACATTTGTATACAACAAGTAGTCTTTAGATCATGATATTTATCTATTTCACTATCAGGATATATCTACCACCTCTTTATTTTCCTCTGGAATAGGGTAGGGAGATGGGGAATAAAGGAATAGTTTATCCATCGACTTTTTCATTTGCCATTTTTACAGTTATTCTGATGACGATCTGTGATATTCCGTTTTGAATAGCTATTTAAAACAGACATACTTGATATCTATGTATAAGTAACCGCTAACAATAATAATAACTCGACTCGCCTCTTCCAAGAAACTGGAAGTTCCGGAAGTAGTATTCTTGCTACTATTGCTAATCAATCAGCATACACAATCACTCACTGTGAATGCATGATTGTCCAATAACTGTACGTGTATATAATATATCGTACTTATACCATTTTATAAATATATCCTTACAAAGTATCTTTTTCTCTTTTTAAAGTAGCTATAACGAGCAAGTTCAGGATCTATTCAATACTTCTTGTCTGTAATTTAATTGATTTGGTCTCATATATCAGATAAGAATAAAAGCTTTTATTGTTATTATTTAAACCATTACTATAGCTACATGGTATATTTTGTATTTTGTATTTATTTGTTTTGAGAGAATCTATCCATAAATACCTGTATAATATAACAATAATGACAACGGGCACATAGCCCTTTAAAGAGGCATCAACACTCAAAGTAACTCTTTTATGTATAAATAAAACAAAGTCCATCACTTCATAAATGTATGTTATATATATATATATATATACTTTATTTTATTTTTATTAGTGATGTAAATTGTCCCATTCCACCTTTATACAACTATTTTAGACTTTATTTACCATAATCCCTTTAAATTATACGAAAAAAAAAAACACTTGCACTACCTCTTAGCCTTTTGACCTAAAGTCCAACCCCCAATCTTCTTTCTTCTCTCAATCCCCATTCTATTGGTTCGATCTCTGCAATTTTGGTACTCTCGAATCTGACAAAAAAGGAGCAGCAACTTTGTATGCTATCATTTGCCATTCTAACACTGGTCTACTATAAGTAATATCAATAAAACAAATTTCCCCAGCTAAAAAGTCAAAACTTGAGATCCCGTAACTTTTCACCATCAACATCCATGATAAAAATTAGCGACATCTGGCTTAAGCAATCCGTAATTGAAAGATCAAGTACACTACTAAAATTAGGGTATTTCAATGATTCCTAATTTCTGGATTACAACTTTCGATGGGTTCCTAAAAGTCGAGTTTGAGTTCCCAGGGACCTTCAGATTTTAACATCAAAACCCAGGATTACAACCCTAAATTAAACACGTTGGCTCGATGCAGTTAAATTTTTGCTGCAAAATTTTGTTGGACAATTTTTTTTAATCCATTAGAAACATTTCTGTCTCGAATGCTTTGATGCGCCAACCGAGGTAAGGCCAGCCCCTTGTAAAGTTGTGAAAAAAAGTGTAGAAGGCACTCGTCATTAAATTAATCCTCTTTAAATCGTCTTTTCAAGAGAAGCAATGACTGAAGAAAAGAGAGAGAAAGAAAGCTTATTATAATATATTGGTCACAAGTCACAGATATGGCACATCAATTACTCATTCCTAGTGTAGTATTGCTCGTTTATCTTTGTATAAGTGTACTACAGCTGCTAGAATTTTAGATAATATATATTTTTTTTTAGATCATTACGCCTTGATTTTGATTCGTCCAAAAAAAAAAGTCTGAATTTCAAGAGAAAAACTGACCCAAAGTTATGGCAAGCACTGAAATGAAAATTATTTCGTTTTTTAATATGATTACTGCTTTCAATTCTACTTGTACTCAATTACAAAATATTATAATTACAATCACTTAATTAGGCACAAGACACATTACAATAAATTAGAATACATATTATTATGCCTTCAAGTAGCAGTAGTAGACAGCATGACAGCAGTACATTTTCGGAAGATCAGCGTTCGAAGGGTCGTTACATGACAGATAAAAATTATCGTTTAGCTTCACACAATAAAACTCGAGTTGCTTATTTTCATGACGAAGGTGTAGGAAACTACCATTATGGAGTATGTTCTCAATTTAGTTTATTCAATCAATTTCAGCGAATGTTTAGGCATATGCACATAGATACATGTGCATGTCTATTTAACGTTTTGTTGTCATTTTATTATCACTATTGCTGTTATTATTATTTTTTTGTTGATTTTAAATTAATATGAATCTAGGAGCGCCATCCCATGAAACCTCACCGTTTAACACTGACCAATCACCTGGTACTGAATTATGGACTACATGAAAAAATGGAGATCTTCCAACCGAGAAGAGCAACTGATGAAGAAATTCTAAATTTCCATTCTTCTGATTATGTAGATTTTTTAAAAAGGTTCACTATGATAAAGAAAGACAGAAAGAAGAAAGAAAGAAGAGAGAGAATAGCACAAAATAATATAATATTTTATAAAATAGAGTTACACCGGATAATGCACAACAATTCGAAAAAGTATTCCAAAGGTTTAATGTTGGTGACGATTGCCCAATCTTTGATGGTATTTATGACTTTTGTCAGAGATATGCAGGTGCATCTATCGAAGCGTCACGTAAACTGATTGCGAATGGCGCAGACATCTGTATAAATTGGTCTGGTGGTCTTCATCATGCAAAGAAGTCTGAAGCAAGTGGATTTTGTTATGTTAATGATATTGTTCTAGGAACACTTGAATTATTAAGGTAATATGATACAGAAATAATAGACTATATATAGATAGGCTATACAAGTAACAATGTGCACATTTATCTTTATTACCATGCTCTTTCTTTTGTCTCATTAAAACTCTCATCAGGTATTTCCCTCGTGTGCTTTATGTGGACATTGACATTCACCACGGCGACGGCGTTCAAGAAGCCTTTTACTCAACCGATCGCGTCATGACAGTTTCATTCCATAAATACAATGGGGATTTTTTCCCCGCGACAGGACACATTGACGAGATTGGTACCTCTCTTGGCAAATACTATTCGGTCAATGTACCTTTGAGAGACGGTATCGATGACGACGCATATGTATGGTTATTCAAAGAAGTGATGGACGCTGTGATTGGCACGTTCCAACCATCTGCTATTGTTTTACAGTGCGGTGCGGACTCATTGGGATGTGACCGTTTAGGTGTTTTTAACCTTAGTATCCGTGCACATGGTCGATGTGTGCAGATCATCAAAAATTTTAATATCCCGCTACTGGTGGTAGGCGGTGGTGGCTACACTGTTCGTAACGTTGCAAGATGCTGGACATATGAGACCTCGGTGCTGGTCGACACCGAGTTGGATGAAAATCTACCACCCAACGAGTACCGCGAGTTTTTCAAGCCGGATTATAAGCTGCATCCTGATCTTAAGGGTCGTGTTGAGAATCAGAACGATAGACGATATCTGCTAAAGGTGAGAGAACGTGTTATGGAGCAATTAAGATATTTGGATGCTGCACCGAGTATTCAAATGCAAGAAATACCACCTGATATTCAGGGCTTCTTGGACGGTGAGGATGAGCAGCGAGATCGCCGCCATGATTCAAAGAGAGGAAAGGATAGACGTTCTGATCGTCATTACAGTAATGATTGGTATCACAATGATCAAGATAACGATGGAGAAGCAGAAGATTCTTCATGGATGGATACAGATTAAAATATTCATTTTACTTTTATTTTTATTACAATTATTATTGTCTTTATTATTTTCATGTTAAAGTTTATGATCATCTAAAAATCTTTCATAAACATCCAATCTACCTTCCAATACTTGATCTTCTGCCTTTTCTCGGATGGGTCCAAGCACAGATTCTATATCTCCCTTTGTAATTTTACTAGTATTAATATCATTTCTAAGTGCGAATGTACCCGCCTCTCTAGAATATGATTAGTATAATATTAATAGTAGTAAAGAGTATTAACGTTATGTCTCCTACTATCAATATCATATATAACAATGGTATCTTACCTAAATATATTTTCTAAGTCTGCACCAGTACAAAAATCTGTTTGTTCAGCCAATTCTTTTATACTGACATTATCCGAAGTAGGTGATTTCTTCATTAAAGATTCTATTATATCCATTCTATCTTGTAGTGTAGGCAAACCAATATGAATCAAGTGATCCAAGCGACCTATAGAGCACCATAATAAATACAAGTGTACTATTTGTATATATGTCTCTATAACCTACCAGGTCTCAAAATGGCGTCATCAATCTGATCAGGTTTATTTGTACATCCAATAACAACCACTCCAAGCCTAACCTCCACACCATCCATTTCATTTAATAGCGTGCTTAATACACGCTCATTTACACCACTACTTCCTGTCGAATCATCAAATCCTCTTTTTGAACAGATGGAATCTAATTCATCAATAAATACAATGCAGGGTGCAATGCGTTTTGCTGAAGAAAATATCTGTCGAATCTTTCTTTCCGTTTCACCCAAATATTTTGAAAATATTTCAGGTCTTTTTTTTTAATATAAATTAGTTAACAATATTATCATTATAAAACTTCATATAGTAGATATAATTTACCCTCTAATAGATATAACATTAGCTGTTGACTCACTTACTAATGCTTCAGCAAGAGCAGTCTTTCCGCAACCAGGAGGGCCATACAAAAGTAGACCTGACGGTGGTTTAATCCCTAGTTTGGTAAATATATGTGGTTGAAGTAGTGGAAGTAAGACTGCTTGTTTTACGCGATCTTTAATTGTATTATATCTATTATAAACGTTATATACATATATAGAGAAGTTAAAAATAGGATTAGTAACTAACAATGTTTATTATTAATATTCTACTTTTACTTACCCTCCTACATCTTTCCATGAACGTTTAGCTACTACTGATGATGAGATATGAGTTGCTGTTGCTTGTGAGTGTAGTAATGGACGATATTGATCCAAGGCATATTCAAAGTCTGTCCATAAAACCTTTCTAATATGTTCTTCTTTAGGTTGCTGTTGCGATAAAGACAAATGTTCTAATTGCTGAGATATGTCAGATATTTGACGCAATGATTTTAGTTTTGCTTGTTGAATCAATACAGCAATATCCTGAGCAAGATAGCCAGAAGTACGCTGTATATTTATATATATGATTGCAGGTTAGAATAGTGTATGGATTTTTATCTGTTGATTTATTTACCATGGCGATTCCTTTAGAATATTGTTCTATATCTTTTTGAACTACTACATCTAATAGCATCTCCTTTAATAAAAACGTTCTTTGATCCCTACATTTATATACAAACAGTGGCATAAGTAAATCTATTCACATTCACACATACACACACAAAAACAAATATTAAACTAAATACTTACAAGGAAGGAATAGGTATTTTCATGTGCTGTTGAAATATATCTGTCTTCTTCAATGATTCTGGCAAATTCTCCAATTGATTGGCTACACCCACAAAAAATATGTTGTCATTTTTAATTCTGTTAATTTCGTTTTGAACGATAGATAACACTTTAGCTGTCTTGTCATTGCTAATAGAAAGTATATCCAAGTCATAGAGTGTGACTACACATGGTAAAGGCGCCACTGCTCGTGCCTTACTCATGACAAGATGTAGAGGGTTGTATTGTAAAAACTCAGATGCCTCATATTCTTGATCGCTAAATGAAAACAACGAGTAACATGATAGACGGAATAAAGGGAAGGCTAAGTTCTCACATGTTTTTTGCACAAGCGTTGATTTCCCCACACCTGCGGGGCCGTGGATTAGTGTTGAATAAAAGCCGGGCATGCCTAAACGAGAGAACATGTGCTTGTGCTCAAATGCGCTGCTGATCATGTCGACAAGCGATGGATCGTAAAGGTTGTGCTGCTGTGAAGGGATTTTGAATGTATAGCTGATATTTGTTTGACAAGTGACTTTTGAACACTTGTTAGGACTGAGAATCGTACACTTAATCACACGGCCACCGACATTCCAGGTTATGTGATCACCTATAGAAACCTAGACAGTTTAAATAATTATGTTTATTCTTTGCTATTATTATTACAGTTTATCATTACCACATGACCAGTCAAACGACGCTGAAGCATTGCTCTTAATTGACTTGAGCCTTCCAGTCGCTGATTTGCAGTTGAAAGACATTCTAGTTCTACAGCTACTTGAGTTGCTTCTGGGTAATTAGATCTTTTCTTCTTGTAACTCATGTGCAATTTACTGATAGATCAGTGTGGGCGTACGTATATGAAATAAATTTTTATTGCAAGAATTAAAAAGTGGTATTGTTGCTCTCATTGGATAATTTACGGTTCCAATATTTTTTGAATTCCGTTTCTGTGTATTTGAACGCGTGAGTGAACTTATTTAATAACAAGAACGCACCCATTAACAAATGAGTTCAGACCTAAAATAAGCTAAAACAACTTGTTTAAAGAAATTTCTCTGAATCAATCATCAATCACCAATTCTTATCAATTAATGTTTATTTAATAATTAAATTAAGATATTATATTAAGGTGTAAAAATATTTCTTTTCTGTCAGAGAAAAGCACAAATAAAATAAATTATTATGAAAGATAAGCCAAGGTAACAAGAGATACAAGAACAGCAGCCATATTCTTGGGAGAGACACTCATACCAGCAGAGGAAAGTGTGAAGCTACTTCCAGTGAACTGAGAAGCCAAATCAGGGCGAGGAGCACTTTCATCCCAAGTACAGTTTGCAGCAGAAAGATAATTGATAGACTCTCCCAAGGCAATGTTACGAAGCCACAAACGTGAGTAGGAACTAGAGGGTGCACTGGGATTGACGGCATTGACCATGTCTTCAAGGAGTGCATCAGCCATGGCAACGGGTGCCTCGAACCAGTCGTAACCACCAGCGGTACTCAAAATACCATCTTCACGGAAAACCTTTTTGTTAGCAAGGAACTTGTATTTGGATGTGTCGGATTCAGCAATTTGATAGTTGGTCAAGAAATCGGTCAAGTTTGAACCAATGTAGGTTTCATCAATCAAAATGTCAACATTGGCAATGGCGCTCAACAAATCACTGGCATTGTAGAATGTAGAGGCGGATGAATTGAGGATAGTGGCACCTAAGAGTTTTTTTTTTTATTAAATTAAATATAATATAATCGTGCCATTTTATTAATTTTGCTATGAAAATACTTACCAGCATCATTTGTAAGACCAATTTTGTAAGCAGCAGAGCTCAAAATATAGCTACCAGTATTATTGTTGTATTGACTGGGAGCGTCATAGGTGGTCCATGCAACAACAGGCTTAGTAGTATAACCAGAAGCGGCAGTCTTAAGTCTATCGTAGTTTTCTTTCATGGTCTGAGTAACATTGTTGGCAACAGACTCGAGATTATAGAAAGCAGCATAGTAGTTAATCCAAGAGGCACGCTATATTATTATTATTAGTATCATGACAGCGATTTAACTTGGCTATTCCATTTTCCTCTTTCCCCTTTTCACCCTTTCCTCTTTTCTCTCTTCCTATTTACTTACACCCAAAACACTAGGCTCATAAGATTGGGAAGTTGCAACAGTTGTGTTAGCATCGATAGGTGTAGTAGCATAAGGGTTAGAACCAAATTGGATCTGAACCTGGTTAATCTGTTCCGTTTGCAAAGTTTGGTTGCTTGACGATAAGGCTGAGATGTTACCAGAAGTGTAATATTTTTGGAAGCAACTAGAGCAAATCAAATCACCATCAGCAATATAATCAATAGTATTGACAGCACCAAGCATCTAAAAAATAAGCAAAATACATTAGGTAACCTTCTTCTCCTCCTTTTATATCTATATCTATATAGTTATTACCTCAAGATAAGGAACAATTGTAGTTTCCATAACAGCTGCCTTTGTAATAGGAATTTGATAAACTTCTGTTGTGTTGGTAAGATTGGCTGGAGTAGGTGTACCACATTGAACGAGAACAATAGATTCACCTGTGCGTTTGTTCTCAACTACCTTATAATTGTTGTGATATTCGATGGTGAAATCGGTAGCACTGTCTTCAGCTGATATACCATTATATAGCTTTAGTATATAAATTATATTGATCTATTTCATATAAAATCTTACCAGTGTTTAATTTTATAGGAAAGTAGTCAGTAGAAGCATCATAAGTCTGTACACATTGACCATTGATCAAGTTTCCAGTGGATTGAGAAGAAACAGCGCTAATAGCAAGAGTGGTAGCTGCTAAAATAGTGGTGAATTTGGGCAGCATTTTTTTTTTTGTTAAACAAATAAAAGATAAATAAACAAATATTTTTTCTTTCCATCTCTTTTTCTTTAATCCATCTATTTTCTTAAAAAGTAAATAATTGCTCTTTACTGAGTATTTTTCAATGGCCTATGATTTTTTAATTATAATATCCGTCGTGTTACACTTCGCTACCTCTTGTTTTTATACAACGCTTTTAACAGTAATTATTGAATCTAAGAAGCATAAGTTTCAAGTAAAATAGAATGATTATTATATCTGATTTTATTAGTAAGATCAGAGAGGTGCATTATGTTCGCCTGAAAGATAATCTATAAGTGTTAAATAATCTATTTTTTTAATCTATAATTTACTTTTTACAATTAAAAAACAGTCCTCTTTTAGGTTACAACACCGCGTACAACATAGATAAAAGTGAAGATATATGGCACTAGTTTATATACGCCTTCTGTTTGAAGGATCAACAATTCATACACAATTTGAGTATCTTTTGTTTAATATGATTAATACTCTCTTTAAGTATCTTATTGCCTACCATAATTATTTATTGTAATCACCTCCCTTCTCTTTTAGAACAATTATTTTGGTTGTGTAACAAAAACTAGATACTGGTTATACTTAAAGAGGCATTGGAAAGCATGCCTCGTAATGAGGATCAAAAATAGATGAAAAAGGTTATTTTATATTTATAATAAGACGTTTATATTGTTTTTCTGTTACACTGTTCTATGATCCTGTGACGGAGTATTGCACAATTTGAATTATACATAGATCTCTATCGAGATATATATCTTGTATATTTTTTAACAGTTAGCTGTTTTTTTTATGAAACCAACCTTCCACTTTTACTAATAGCGAGTAAAAAGTCTAGATGATTATGGGAAAGTGTACCGAATCGAATGTGTGAATTAAATTGATAGCATTGCTCTGTAACACTGTATAATTGTATTATAAATCATTTAAAAAAGTTTAGTTTGAATTTGTACCGAAATTGGATCGTTGAAGTTCTAAAGTTTCTTTCCATAGCGTTTTTATTATGAGTTCTTTTTCAAATATATATATATATAGAGAGAGAGAGAGAGAGAGAGAGAGAGAGAGAGAGAGAGAGATTATGTATATATCTACTTCATAAGAAGCCTATTGTTGTTTGTATAAATATGAAACTAAAATTAAACTCTTTATGGTATAGATAGATATAGTTATATCTTCATATACTCGACAAAATATAT
>VCJD01003664.1:21059-31725 GCA_024140245.1 Backusella tuberculispora | reverse complement strand
TAAAAAAAAAAAAAAAAAAAACTAAAAAAAAAAAAAGATGATATAAGGTTAGAAACATAAACACACGACTTACATAGATTGCTTCGTTATGTGACAATCCTGATCTTCTCAAAGCCGAAAATGAAAAACGAGTGCTGACATTATACCCAAAAGACGCGATCGAACGTGCCAAAACATTATTAAAAAACATTGGAAGTGTTGGTGCATACTCTCATTCCAAGGGTGTACCTTATATCCGTGAGAATGTTGCAAAATTTATCGGAGATCGTGATGGTGGTTTCACACCTAGTGCAGACGATATATTCTTAACTCAAGGTGCATCCGAAGGTGTCCAAACCATTCTTCAATTGATTACTGAAAATAACAAGACCGGTATCATGATTCCTATACCACAATATCCTCTTTATTCTGCCACCATTACCCTGGTTGATGCTGCACCGGTACCTTATTATCTAAATGAAAAACAACAATGGGGAATGAATCCTGATGAGCTGGAGAGGGCAGTAAACGAAGCGCGTAAGAATGGTATCGATGTACGTGCCCTTGTGGTGATCAACCCGGGTAACCCCACCGGTCAATGTCTTTCTGAAGAGAATATCCGCGATATCATAAAGTTTTGTAACAGGGAACGTATCGCCATTCTAGCAGATGAGGTGTATCAAACCAATTATTATCGACCCAGTCATCGCCCATTTCATAGTTTTAAAAAGGTGCTGATGTCAATGGAGAAGGATATATCTCAGGATCAGGAATTATTTTCATTTCATTCTATATCAAAGGGAATGGTGGGTGAATGTGGACGACGTGGTGGCTATTTCGAATGTACCAATATTGATGCAAAGGTGATGGAACAGCTGTATAAGATTGCATCTATTTCTCTCTGTCCAAACATACACGGACAGATCATGGTAGATCTTATGACTAATCCACCAGTGAAGGGAGACGAATCATTCCCTCAGTATAAAGCAGAAGTGGATGCCATCTATCAGTCTTTGACTCGAAGATCGGATAAACTGGAATCATGTTTTAATGGATTGGAAGGAGTGACCTGCAATTCCGCAGATGGTGCAATGTATCTATTCCCACGTATACGTCTACCAAAGAAAGCAATCAAAGCTGCTGAAAAGGCAAAGATGCAGCCTGATGCGTTTTATTCAATGTCAATGCTAGAAAATACGGGTGTTTGTGTGGTCCCAGGATCTGGATTTGGACAAGAACCTGGTACTTTTCATTTCCGTTCAACGTTCTTGCCGGAAGAGCATCTTTTTGATGAGTTCTGTCATAGTCTAGAGAGATTTCACAAGTCTTTTATGGATAAATATAGAGAATAATATCAAATAAAATAAAAAAACAAAATCATTTACATTCCATGCTTATGCATAATTAATGTCACGTATTCTTATATATAAAGAGAGAGAGAGAATAATAATATTGTGTATAAAAGAGTTGATATGTACATAGCAAAAATAGAAAATATTCTTAAAATCATAAAAGTTTTTATTTATGATACAAATGCTAAATATGATTCGTTTTATTAATATGTGTCGTTTTGCAATGGAAAGAAATTGTGTACATTTATAAATATATATAATAGTAAAAAAATAAGCTATTGTTTTTTCTATGAACTTTTTGCTAGTAAAGAGGAAAGAGGACCCATAGCTTCTTGATCAAAGAACTACAAATCTGGTTTTGTCTTTGATGTCAACTTCCGTCGTCTATTTTGTCGAGGACCAGTCTCAGTAGGTCTTTTCGGAGTTCTTTGTGGTGTAGTAGGTGCTTTGGACGTACTAGCTTGTCTATTACTTTCCGGGGCTCTGTTCCTTTACCATGTCCACTAATAGTGCTACTGCTGGATGATGCTGTATTATTATTATTTGGTGTTTTACTTGAACTTTTGTTTTTCTGGGATTGTTTTGATAATTCTTCCTCTTCTTCTGAGGTATCATAACCATAGGTCAAATATACAGGAGGTTGTATTTTCTTTTTGGGTGGTAATGTGGGTGAATCTAGGAAATCATCATCGTCGGATAACATTGAATTGTTTAATAGTACGTTTTCGGGAGTTGTGTCTGTGTTGCTTTCATAGTCGCCGCGATTAAAGTTGAATATCTTTTTTGTTGGCTTCTCTGATTCTTGATTCTCCTCATTACTATCTACTTTTTTACTACTATTGCTATCACCGTTAATACTTTGTTGTAATTTAAGAGTAGGTCGACTTTCTAGATCAATGACATTCTAGGTATCTTTATCATTAGAATTATCATATATTGTTTTATCGACTTGTTCTTTTTCACTAATATCCTGATCGTCTTTTCTAAAGTTATCATTATCGTCAAGATACACGGTTTCCTGAACCTCTTTTGATTTATCTTTGTTTTGTTGGGCATCTTGGACAGGATCTTCGTCTATGATATCATGGAATTTCTCTGAGTTATTACCAATTTGATCTACGTTCTTCATAACAAAGGGCTTTTTACTACTCTGCTGCTGCTGCTGCTCTTTATCCTCATCCAAATCATTATTATTATTATCATCTATAACGTCAAAGAATTCTTGTGACTTGCTGTTAAGATGTTGAATATCTTTATTGGAATCAAAACAGTGTTCATCTACGGTTTTAGGAACTTTTGATATTTCACAATTGTATAAATTCATTTCATCGATCTGATGGGCACTCTGGTTCTGGCTATTATCAAAAGAGTTTCCATGTACGTTATCATTAACTTCTGATGTTTCACGATTGTACAAACTCATTTCATTGACTTGATGGGCACTGGTTCTGGCTATTATCGAAAGAGTCTCCATATACGGTATCAGGATCTTCCGATGATTCACGATTGTATAGATCCGTTTTATCGACTAATGAACCAGCAGGGAATGCTGTTTCCATCTGTTCCTGTTCCTCTTCGTGACTTTGATATATGGGTCTTGGTTTTTTTTCTTGTGCTCTGCGATTCTCAACAGGGATAACGGTGAGAGTCTTAAATCTAATATTTTTATCATTACCTGCGCTCAATTTCAAAATTAAAACTAAATCCCAATTTGGAACGTTGTATTTAGTTGACAAAAAAATCTAACTAAATCCCTTCTAAATCTTAAAAAGGAAATTTCTAAAATGACAAAAACACAAAAGTATTTTAAAATAGGTTGCGATGTTTTACTTACTTTTCAAATACAAAATCTTCCTCAATCTATTCCAGTTCTTGAAGTAACAATTCATCAAGGTCTTCCTCATTATCAACAAAAGGCGTGTTCCATAGCTGCTCAGAGATAAGGTCGTATTCAGTATTGTTAGTATGATTTTGCATTTTATATGATATAAACAGAAAGAAAATAAAGTAATAGAAAAGAATCGAATTCGAAAGGTGGAGAATACACTAGTTCTTTTAATTCTTATTTTTCACATGATCTGTCAGTACGTGAATGCTTATATCATCACTAAATTTTTGAGTCCAAATTGAGATTTAGTTTTTATTTAGCAAAAACACTACCAAAAAAAGATTTAGTTTTTATTTAGCTTTGAAATTGAGCGCAGGTATTATCAATGTCGCTGCCACTGCTGTCGTTACTAATATCAAAGTCTTCGTAATGGGTTGCTGTAGGTTTCATTTGAATTCTTGCTCTTTCTTCAAGTCTTTTCTGTAGATCGTCATTTTTGTTCTAAAAATAAAGTAAAGAGAGAAAGAGAACATATTTTTTACTATTTGATCCAAATTTTTTTTTCTATCATACCTGTAACTCCTTGAACTGATCTTTTAATCTAGTATATGCACCATTTATCTGAATTGATCTCTGGTTCGTGCTATTGAATTCCGAATTAAGTTTGGTTAAGTCTCTACGAAGTCGATTGATACGATTCCTGAGCTCGTCATTTTCTTTGTTCACATTCTTTATGGTTTTTTTCATTGCCTCGGATAAAAACTTCAACTTTTTGTTTTCTTCGGTTGCTACATAGCATTGAACTTCTTTATTGTGCATGGAGTGATAAGTGACCAGTAAGCTCTTGTTTGTGTCTTGTAACTCTTCATTGCTTTTCTGTAGTAACTGTTTATCATCTTCTGCTTTTTTGTAGGCATTCTGCAACGTCATAAATTGGTTCTGGAATCTTTGATAGAACTCGTCGAACCGTTTACTTTCCTCATCAGCTCTAGCCAATCTTTTATTCTCTTTTTTTAACTTCATAATTTCATCCTTCAACTCGCACTGTTGGGTAAAAGATTCATGTTGACTCCGTACTATATATTTTTTGTTATTTTCTTTCCTTCTCTTCCTCTCTCTCTCTTTCTCTTTCTCTCTAATCTAAGATCCATAAACTGTACTTACACTGTTCAAGTCTTGATCTTCTTTGATTGTCGTATTCAAAGAGTAGGTTTACTTTTTCTGTATTTGCATTTAGTCGTGTCACAAGACTTGCAACTTCCATACTCGTCTTTACTTTATTGTCTTTATTTTGCATGTGGTCAATAGTCTAATCGAAATAAACAAATAATCAATGAAAGAATCAAACTATTTTATTATTATTATTATTATTAATATTGTTATTTACCGCTTGGTGTCTTCGGCGTGACTCTTCGTAATGTTCTTTGAGAGTGTTGTAATTGTTCTGTATATGTTAATTAGTTACACACAGTTATTACACTTCAAACTTAAACAGCTCTCGAAAAGAAAAAGCAGACAAGTCGCGAAAATAAATTCAAACAGGACAAAATTAGAAATCGAAATCGCACGTGATCCAAAAATAACTTCGAGTATCTTCTTTTTTGCATAAAAGTAATGCTTTATTTTTCAAGTCCTATACTGCATACTCAAAGTTATTTTTGGATCACGTGCGATTTCGATTTCTAATTTTGTCCTGTTTGAATTTATTTTCGCGACTTTATTTCGGCAGTGGAATGACTGTATCTTTTTCAAGTTTGAATAAATAAATAAATGGTCATAATGAATCTTACTTTTAATGCTTTATAATTGGTATAAAGCTTTCCTGTTATTTTTTCAGTCTTGTAAACCACCCGGCTCTTTATATTCATGCAGTCTCTTATGAATTCAAAGGCTCCTTCCAGGTTTACTTGATCGACATTTGAGAATTTCTTGTTAAAAGAAAGAGGTTAAATATAAACATAAATATATAAAAAAGAACGTATATATTCATAAAATAGTTACCTCAAAATATAGAATCGTTAACGTGTTCGATCTTCCAGAAATAAAGTCTTGCAATATATATGTAAGGATGTTCTCATCTGTAGGGTAAATGCCTTTATATTTTGGATCTGCAGATGCTTTGATTGCTTTACGTAACTTTTCAAAGGAAGTAGTTAGATTTTTGTCTCTAGGTCGAACACCAAAAAACCGGTAACTTGTATGAAGCATATCCATTAGTGTAATCGATCCGGTTAATGTGTTTTTAAAACGAATTTGAAGCATAAAGGGAAACATTGAATCGACTTTGACAACATCTTCAATTGATTCTATCGATTCTGCTGGTGAATAAAAATAATTGAATCCCTTTTCGAAGAATTCATTATCTATAAAGTGATGATGATATAACGTGGATTGATTGGTATGTTATAAATTGTTTTGATTTTTCTGAAAGTTTTTTTTTATATATATCGTTCAAGCTTACGGTATCGTTTTTGAGATTTTCTCAGATCGTAGAAATATTCGTCGACAAATGACAGATAAGCATAGTCGAGTGACATGTCTTTTGCCATCATTTCTTTTAATCGAGTGAAAAATAATACCACTGTATTTTGTCTATATGTTTGTTTGTTTTATTTTATTTTGTTTGTTTGTTTTTCAATGTTTAATCAAATTTGTCGAGATGACGATAATAGTGATAATAACGATAATAATAAAATACCTTGAGTTATCACCATGGTTTCTATTTTAAATTAAGGTTGCATTAATTTCTTTCTTTGCTTTAATATGATTAGATAATATTAGATTTACCCGACGCAGCTCAATAGCATAGTTGATTGACCACCTTGATTTTATTATTACGTGTTAATTATATTATAGTACTATCGATGTAATAAAAAGTAATACCCATTTACCTTTCAAGGCGGTTCTAATCAGGGCGTTGATGCTTTCTGTAAGTGCAACTGTATCTTGACAGACTGAATCAACTTTACAGCTAATAAAAAAAAAAAAAAGATATGTTCAATGTCGTTTTATTGTTAATATAAGTGTTCTTTTTAAGATTGCTGCCATTCTTATTTTTATTTTGCTATAATGACTGTCGATGCTTACTCTAGTCCAAATTCTAAAGAAAAAGAAGAAAAGAAAAAAAAAAGAATCAAAAAGACGAATAAAGAAATATAGATGCTACATTCTTTTCTTTTCTCACCTTCAACGACTATTACATTGTCATTGGCTGTGATGGGATATGTTCCAATGTCTCTTTTTCTAGGTTCAATTAGGGCAATTACTTTATTTGAATTTAACTCCATTGTGTCTGTAAGAAAAATAAGAAAAATAAAAAGGGACAGTGAATTTGAACAAAAAGGAAAAAAAATCACGTGGGGTAGGTGACTTTTTTCTGGTGCATATCCTCAATAGATGGCTTTGAAATATTAGGGTGTGTCACAATTATTTACGGATTTTTATATCCATCTTTGAAAGCTCATAACTACTTGAAAAAACAACTTTATTATTCAAAATAATCACCATTCGAATCTACAACTTCTTCCCAACGAAATGGTAGCTTTTTTATACCTCTATTAAAAAAACCTCTGCTTCTAAAGCTAATAAAAGTTAAAAATGCATTTTCAACCTCTTCTCTTGTTTTGTATATCTTTCCACGTAGATAATCGTTCAAGTGCTTAAAGAGATAGAAATCTGATGGTGAGAGGTCAGGTAAATAGGCTGGATGGTGGATGGGCTCTATATTCAATTCCTTTAAAAGATCTTTAGTTTGATTTGCAACATGGGGTCTTGCATTGTCATGAAGAAGTAGTACGCCTTTTCTGTTTACCAATGTTGGCCATTTTTCCTTCAACTTCCTATGAACCTGGCGTATTTCTTCACAATAGCTATTGGTATTTATCATTTCACCTTGATCCAAGATGTTGTAGTGGATTACTCCAATAATAGACCACCAAACTGTCAACTGGACCTTAGCTGGATGGAGATCTGGTTTTGGATGAATTCCCGACTTTTTGTCAAAATCAACCCATTCACCTGAGCGTTGTAAGTTATCATAAAAAACCATTTTTCATCACAAGTTACGATACGGTGCAGAAATGGCTCTTTTTCGTGCTCATTCAGCAGTTCTTTTGCAATTTCCAAACGCTGGTGTTTATGCGTGGAGTCCAAATCATGAGGAACCCACGTCTCCAACTTCTTGCCTATCTTATGTAAGTGTCTGCTTATGGTTGTAAAACCAACTCCCAAGGCTGCTGCCGTCTCACGTTCACTTTGGCGCGGATCATCCTCTACAAGGTCTCTTAATACTTGATCATCAAATTCAGATGATCCCCCACGACCCTCCTTATCCTCAAGCGAAGTATTTCCAGAACGAAACTTTGTAAACCATTCGTTGCATGAACTTTCAGAGACTGTGCCCTCTCCCCATGCTTGTATTATTTTTCTGAAGGCTTCGGCAGAGTTGTCGTGAAGATGATATTCATGTAATAAGATATAGTGGAGTTCTAATTTGTTATCCTTAATATGATCAGTCATTATACAATGCAAAATAATAATAAAGTAGAAAAAGAACAAAATATAAATAAAGCAGAACCCAAGCTTTAAAATGATATATCATACGGCATCATTAAATAGATATTTATTTTACAGTAAATGATTGAAAAAGAGGTATAAAAATCCGTAAATATTTGTGACACACTCTAATATATATAAATTATCGTCTTTATGTATTTAAGTTGCTATTATTTGGAAGAGAAACTTCATCATTCTTTGATTTGCGCATATTTAATCGTTTTCTAAGTGTATATAGCGCTTCCTAATCTTTTTCATTGAGCGATTCTTGTGATTTGATGGTAGAAAAATGATTTACTAAGTTCTTTAAATCATCTACGACGTTTAAGTTTTGTTGTTTTTGCAAACTATCGGAATCTGGTTGAGAGGTTTCTGGAATATTATGAGTAGTATGAGTAGTATGAGTAGTGACTTCGATATTTTGTTGAAAAAAAGTTAATTGTTGTGTTGGCACTTGATATGCTTTGCCATTTTCATAAAGTCTATGACTTAAGTAAATATGTTTACAAGGTTTCTGGTAAAAATTGAAATAATGACACTCACAATTAATCATCTTCGTATCAATAACTGCGATTCTATATATATTGTCACTGCTATCATCAAAAACATTCACTAGCAAAGTACTTAGCTCATCGTCATCACTTAGTTCTTTGTCTATATATTCTTCTACTTGTTCGTTTGGTATATTTTCGGCTAGGTTTCTTCTTTTCACTTCTTCTCTTTCTCTATTACCCATTCTACCGATATCCAATAAAACTCGGTTTACATTACTAATAAATTCAGGCTCTACATCATTAACCAGAATATGGATAAGCCTGTCGAGACGTCTATTAGGTTTTCTTTTGATATATGTTGTTTTAAGTCGGTTATGTCAACTCTCGATGTAATTATTGTTTTCCATGTTGGTGTCATACTGAGGCTGTAAATCGTTATACCAGTGCTTATACCAATCGTTAATTATGTAATTTATTTTAAAGCATTCAATGAATAGCAAAAATTCAGAATATCTAAGAGAAAAAGCATTCAAGAGTTGCGGAAACAACATGATAGATCTTTCATGAACTATAGCTTTCAAATCTTGCATTGTTTGCTCTTGAAGAGCTTTGTTGTCAGCTGTAGAAACATGACTTCTAGTTAAATGTTCTCTAATTTTTTACATCCAGGCACGACCAACATGGAAGAGACACCATTGCACGTTAACTGCGGGAAATACCATTTCAATTGCTGCAAGTTCGGTCTTCGAGATGTCAATAGCAATTTTATTAGGCATCATGCCTAAGACGGAAAATAAAGTAAAGAGCTCTACCAATGGAGTCGTGAAATGATCATTGGTAGGGCAGTCTGTCAAAGGAGAGTCAGTCTCGCTATCAGGGTATCTTACAACGATGGTATGTAAGATTCCTTTATCGATATTAGTTACACCATGAGTAGCATCCAAACAAAAGTCTTTGCATCGTCTTAATGAACTGAGCTGGTAAGGTGAAAAGAATTCCAAGGTATATGATGCAGTAAAACTTGGTCTTTCATAAACCATAAAATCTTTTTTAAATAGATTATCAAGCCATAACCCAGTAGAGATTATAACATCTTTATCAAGAACATATGTCTTTTCTTGGATTTGCTTATAAATATTATAAATTTCATTACCATGAAGAAATTGATCTTTATGAACAACTACATGGGACCCTTCCACCGCATCTTTATATTGAGATCTTATAATACCATTAAAATACTTAATGATAGATGCTCTAATACTGCGCTGCTAAAAGCCAGACTTCAACCCTTCTTCTATCACACCTCTTAGCTTTTGGGAAATAGGTAAATATCTCATATCATCGATACTTCCAATAATGTGATTGTGTTCACCAGAATATCTCAAAATGATTGTGTTTTGATCATTTTCAGGGCAAATAACAACTAGCGTAGCAAGGCAACCAATTTTCTTGAATACTTTCTGGACAGACCTAGTCTTTTTAGGTTTTCCACCTGCAAGCTGGTCTTTGCGAGCTCTTGGACCACCAGCACGGTAACATTCGTAATAAACTACCCAAATATTTTCCCTTACGCTTGTTGATGCTACGGTATACCTATTTTACACCATGAACATCTGGTTCATGGGAAATGTATTCTTTATAAGCATTAGCTTGTAGCGTGATTTCGCTGTCTTCGATGGGATTGTAAGTATAAAGGCGATGCATCTCCTTATATCCCCCATAGATGACTTAATATAATTCACATTATTAATAAAGTTTTAGTTAAATATATAAAAAAAAAAATAGAATTCACAAGTCCTATCAATGGAGACAGTATCCCTTAAACTGTTTTGGTTACATATATGTCAACAATTTTTTTTGAGACATCTTTTGTTCATTACCTCTGTTTTTTATTAAGGCAAACCTCCACCCCCCCCATTTACTAAGCTCAAATAAAAGAGAATACCTTCTTTCATAAGTAAAAAGTTTTTAATGACATTTCATTTCATTTATTTCATATAAACTTCTAATGCCATTTAAAATGTTGCAAAAAAAGCAACCCGGTTGAGCTTGAATTAGAGGAAATCGCACTAGGAGAGTTGCATTTCGTATGAATGAAAGGAATTGTTTTAAGAGATATCACGAAGAAAAAAACTCAGATAAAGAAAATTAAAAGAAATATTATCAATACTAAACGTGTTACTATAGGATTAACGAAGAATACGAACAATAATAATAACAATAATAAATTGTGTACATATTTGTACATGATTTGTGACAGTTTAAGCGATAGTTATATGTAACACGCATGATAGTCTTATGACAACAACAATAAAGACAAACAATACCAATTTGTTTATTTTATTTGCTTTTGTTTCAGTGAAAACTACCAAATGTTATATTGACCGATACTAAAAGCCCACAACAACTGATTTTCACCCCACAGGGGGTAGGCACATGTATCATTTTATTCTTAAACA
>VCJD01003660.1:0-14346 GCA_024140245.1 Backusella tuberculispora | reverse complement strand
AAAAAAAAAAATAGCTGTCATTTAGCCTTATAACCTTATTTCTACTTAGAAGTAGTCCCAAATATTTTTTTCTCTTATCCAGAGCGTTGAATTTTAAGAAATTTCACTTGGATAAATATATATATATATATTGTACCCCTATGGAGAATATGACATGATTTCTATTTAATTGAGTATATTTAACTTTTAGAAGAGGAAGGAACGAAGTAACTACGCAAGTCACTTAGCTTCATTTCTGATACTTCTTCAGATTTTATTTAATTTAGTTTTTTAAGAGTGTATTTTATCCAGGAGCAATCTTTATCAGCTATGTAAACTATAAAATAAAATATTTCCTGGTATGCGCGCTTCAATTCAGAGAAAGATTGTTCTACATTAAACACCTCATTTTTTTCTACGGCAGCAATTGCTTGTTCTGTAAGCTCGGTCGTAGTGTTTGGTTCATCAGCCATGGATCTACTTAATATTCTAACTGATCAAGGCTCAGAAATAATGAGTGTAGACGCATCCGGTTCAAGGTCTAAATCGTCTACACATGAGATCAACAACCTACCAGTATTATCACTGTTATCAGGAAATTCTGGAAGTACACTATTAAGGCTATCAACTACATAATCTTCTAAAGGTAAACCATCAGAAGGATGTAATTGACCCTCAACAGCTTCGTCGTTTGTTTGAGCAGTATACTTAAAACCGAGAGTATTAGATTTAAATTTTAACTAAAGGCCAGCTATGTAATACATAACTTCCAACTCATTCATTCTATATCCCTTGGTAAGGTCACAATCCACGTCAGAGATATGCTTGTCAACAGCTCTCATATACTGATGCCAGCGAAACACTGCCTTAAAGTTAGTGATTATACCTTTATCCAAATACGATTAGTGATTTTAAAATTCTAAATAAATGGCATGATGGTATTCTACTGAATAAATACGTACCAGCATCAAAAGGTTATAACTTACTGGTAATACTAGCAGGTAAAAAGGCAAGTTTGATATTGCTAAAATTCTGACAAGCTTATGAACAGAAGAATTATCGAGAAAAATGGCCACCTTTCTATTCCTAAGTTCAAAGAATCTATTCAAGAGAGTTAGATATTGTTTAAATATTTTATCATCCATCCATGCACTATGGTTATCACGGTACTCTACATAGTGCTCCATACCAACAGCCGCACATTTTAACAGCTCTGGTCTTTTATTAAAGCAGCGTGGGCTTTTGCCGTTTCCAATAAAAATAAAATACCCTCTGTAAGGCCCATCGAAGTTGGTTAACAAGCCAACGATAAGTCAATTCTTGGACTTTTAGCCCCTTTACGATGTCTCTTACTGGTGATACTAGTTGACTACTGTTCGTAGTAAGAGCCCAGTTTAATCAAAATTTATGATGTCCTTAGGATAATAAGGTTCAAAATTTTGTTCGATTTTTTTTTTAACTGACCAATGCTATTACAGGTTGTAATATCAACCAATGCTTCTTCATTGTACAAGTGCCGTCTCTTTGGTACTAGAAAAAAATTACGAAAAAAATAGTAGCAACTGTACTTTCAAAAGTGAATTAAATTTTACACCAAATCTGATTTTTGCGATGATCTTTGTAGATACAGTCTAACTGTTTATGACTGGTTTTAAAAGTAAGTCACTGTCTCTCGATGAAACTACATTTTCGAAAAGACTGGAGCACCTACTGTACATGTTCATCATATACTTAGACACTTGGTTATAAAAGAATAAAGCAACTGACCATTTGAAAAGGTACATAAAGATTTTTTTTCCCTTTAAAATTTAAATTTAAATTTTGTTTTAATATATAATAATTATAACCAAGCAGCACATTTTTAAATTATAATGCAATGACCAAATAATGTTGAGGAAGCATATTATATAACTGTTTAAATCTTGAGTAGCTATAATGTATGAATTCTGAAATGTTAACTAATAATAAAAACATCATATTTATTGCAAACCAGGCATTCATATGAAGTATTTGTGTCCTCATTTGTGCTTGCAGTATAAAATATATAAAAAAAGAAAGAAAAAAAATAATTCTGAAATAATTTTTTAAGAAAAAATTATGCAAAATAAAGCACAAATTCACCCTTACGCTATATGTTTTATTAAACTTATTAGTATAGAGAAATGATTATACATCATAAAACTAATGAATAAACTTTACGGTGAGAATTCGCTGCCTTTTTAGCTCGATTACAAAATACCGAAATCAACTATGAAAAGTGACTCAAATAGAGCAATTTCTTACAGTAGTGCTTATCTTAGTATGTTTGTTACTAATAAATAACAATATTAGTAAGCTACTGTATTGGTATCTATTTTTAGTATTCACTGACAGTCATTTAATGAAACTCGTCACTTCTCCAAACCACTTCATCCCTAGCCCATTCACTAATTAGACCATTGGTTAGTATTTTTCGTTTCCTAACTTATATTTATACTCTTACTTTTTGTTGTCTTTTCTTTTTATTCTTCTTTTCATCTGTCTTAGCAGAATATCAAAAGTTACAATGCCAAACATGAATTCAGGTAGCTTCATAAAATTAAACAGTAATTTTTTTTCTAATCATAATTATCCTCGAAATCAATTACAATGTGATTTTATCCAGATTTTCAAGCACGAGTCAAATATCATTTTTGCGCATTCTATTTATCAGTATTAACGGCGGTTTTTGCCTTGACATCCATAATTTTAGGAATCATCCCTTCTTTTTTTGGTTATGGGGGTTACATCAACCATATTGCATTTGCTATTCACTACAAAATGTTTACAACAGTTCTTGGTGTCGAAGCCGAGTATGATGAAGAAAGTAAAACTATATTTAATCAAATTCAAAGTCCTGTCGTTTTTGTAACAAACCATCAGACCGGTTTTGACATTGCATTGCTTGGTAGTTTAATGAATACAAATACGGTAATGATTTCTAAAAAATCGTTATTTTATGTTCCGCTTCTTGGAACCTATAGTAAGTATATGATAATAGTATTGTTCTATGATAGTCTAAATGCTAATTAAACTTTTGAATTTATAGTGTGGATGACTGGTGCAATTTTTCTGGATAGAAGCAAAAAGGACAAATCAGTTAGTCATGTTAATCAAGTAGTGGATGCTATTAATAAAAGAAAAGTAAGTTTAGTTTTATTATCAATTTAAACTATAAATATAAAACTTAATGTTGTTTACTGAATATAAAGGTTTCTGTCTGGATATTTCCTGAAGGAACTCGTAGCTATCTGTCAGAGCCAGATATGCTACCGTTCAAGTTAGGTGCATTTAATATGGCAGTGAAAGCCAATGTTCCTATTGTACCCATAGTTTTTGGAAACTATAATCATATCTATGATGCCAAAAAGGGAACACTTAGATCTGGAAAAATTCCTTGTAAAGGTAAGCTATATATGCTAAAATAAATTATAAAGAATATCATCTAATAAAGAGCTCTCTCCTTTAGTTTTATCGCCTATTAGTACAGATAACATTGATACAGATCAAGCCTCTATCCAAAGACTTTCTGATGAATGCCGTAGCAGAATACTAGACTTTCTGAATGCATCTTATAGTAAAAAACAACAGTAAAATGTGTATTCAAGATAAACACATCAATAAATCAATGTAATTTATACTAAATAAACAAGAATTGAATTTATTAATCGATATCGTTTAAGACAAAAGTGTTATATAAATTATATTCCTTTAATTTTCCCCCCATGATGTACATATTATCACTAAGAGAATCGAGCTTTTAACTGGCTTTTATTTTTGGCCAATTAAAACCGAGCAGTCTATGATTTATTTATTTATTTACGTTTGTTATTTTTTATTTTATTATTATTATTTTTTAACTCTTGCTTTAGCAGACAAGTATTTCTTTTTTAAAATGCAATCAGCAGATTATGGGGATGCTTTACAACACAGTAACTAAATAATATAAGCATATATTTTAACGCGTTTATATTAAATGATTTATTTTAATTTAGTGCTAAGCATTGATTCACTACAAAAATACAATCGAATAATTGACACGAATGGAAAACTAGCAGAGAGTCAAGAGATTGTGGGTACGTATTGTTTTACTACGCACCGTTTTATATATGCAAGTAGCATGGCATTAATATGATTATATATATAAAAGAGCGTGCTCTTTCTGAAAAGAGCGTTTTGTTAGAGTCAGCCAAAAACCAAGAACCTCAACAAGAGCTGCCACTCAAAACACTCGTAGCAGACCTGCTTGTGCGACTATCTTCTGAGCAAAGTAAGCGACTTGATATATAACAAATAGAAAATACTAACAACTACTTATTATCAAACAGAAGGGTATGATGAAAATATTGCCATCCAGTTAAACGTAATTAAATCAAAAGTGGAAATATTAGAAGTAAGCCATTCCACTCTAAAATAACATAACAAAATAAACTAAATATACAAAACTCCTATCTTTAGCTTGAGAAGAAAACACTGGCACACCAACTACTTCATTCTAAAAACAATCGTGATGACTTACGAAAGCAAATCGAACAAGGAGACAAGGAAAAGAATAGAATGATTTTAGATTGGGTAATAATAATAACAATAATAAGCAGTAATATATAAATGACGTTAACGATATATTAATAACGACAACAATAATAGAATATGGAGAAAAACAGACTCAATGTCAAAGTTAACACATTAATACAAGCTGATAAAAATGCATCAGAGTCCATTTCAAACTTGCACACAAAACTGACGGAAAGTAAAGACGAGCTCGAAAATACGTCAGGTGAACTTGCTAAAATAACATCGAACAAAAATGCATTACAACAGAAATTCAATTCGTTAAAAGAGAACTACGAGCAGCTGGAAAAGAATTTAAGTGGACCAGAGCAGACAAGCAAGGAAAAGCTTTATCAAGAGCAGATTGAGTCACTCACCAAAATAAATGCTCGTTTAACGGCTGAAATTGAACAATCAGGCAAATCAAATACCAACGAAGCACCGGCACCTATACCAAGTACACAACTTCAAGAAATTGCAAACACAGATCCACAACATTTGATGCAAATGTATCAAAAAGTGCGCGCTAAATTGAATGATAATCTACAAGCAATGAAGTCTTTGACTATACAAAAACAGCAATTGGAGCGTGATTGTGGTGACAAAGACGATGCCTTGAGTGATATTAAACAATCTTTGGAGGAACTCAAGCAAGACAACACAGAGCTTTCATTTATCATTAGCGAAAAGTCAACCGCTGTGTCCACTTTAGAAAACGACAACGATCTCTTAAACCAAAAGATCATCGAACTATCAAAAGAAAATACAAGCTTGGAAACATCATTAAAGGACACCACAAAGCAGTTACAACACATCTTATCCAATACTGAATCAACTGGTGAGGAATGTGGATCTTCTGAAAATACATTTAAAAACGTTGTCGAACTTCAATCAGTAAATATGGCTCTCATGTCAGAAAACCGAAACTTGAAAGACCAGGTAACACAACAGACCCAGAAATTAAATGCACTAGAAAACACTGTTGAAGAAAAACACGCCTATTATAAGAACACGTTGACAAAGTCACTTGAATCCATCACACTTTCCCAAGAAGAAAACTCTCGTTTACACACAAAGATTGCCGAGCTCGAGAACGACTGTGAGTCATACAAGGCACTTATAAATACACTCAATGAAAACAATAGTACTGAAATCGATGCTAAATGGAAAGAACAGGTCGAACAATTCAGTACAACGCAAGACAAATACAAATTCTTTGTATCACATACCAAGAGCGAAATGGTTTTATTAAATGATGAATTACAAGAAAGCAGAGAAATTGCAGTAGCTGCATCGTCGAATTACGCAGCTTCAAAGGCCGAAGCAGAACATCTCAAAAAGTTGAATGCCGACATGAAGGAGACAATTGAACAACATGCAAAAAGCCTCAAATCTGCACATGAAAAGTATAGCTTGTTAGAAACCGAATTGGGTGACACTCTACGTACATTACATGAGGCACATGCCAAGATGGCTGAATTGCGAAGAAAAGAAGAATTAGATACCATGAACTCTGATCTCAATAAGCTTCAAATGGTGACGATGACCAAGACCTACGAAAAACTACTCAAGGATTTTGGCAAAGTTCAAGCAGAAAAATCAGACTTGGCTGTGATCTTGGATCATACCACTGGAGTTTTGAAGGAGAATGTCGCTGTAAAGGAAAAGGTTATCCAAGACTTGGGTGGAAAATTGACATCTTCTGAACAGGCATTAGACTTGATGCGTACACAATTCAAGGAAAACAACGAAAAGATGGAGCGATGGGAGGCTATTGGTCCCGAGAACTTACAGGTTAGATGTGGTGAGCTTACTATTGAAGCAGAAAACCTTAAACTCAAACTCGATGAAGCAGAACAAAAACTCTCTATTGAAAGTCAAGAGAAGCTACTGGCTTTGGCAAAGCTTTCACAGGTTGAGCTGAAATTGAATGAGGGTGAGGGTTATGTGATTGAAGAAGCCATCTCGAAGCACCTTGAAACAATTGCTCAGACAGAGGAGAAGAACCGCCAGTTACAAGAAACTGTTAATGCCCAGAACAAGGCTATCTCTGAACATGAAGAGAAGCTAGCAGAGGTGAAGAAAGAATACGAGGAAAAGAAAGCAGAGTCAAGTATCGTTGTGGATAAGATCCTTCACACATTGGAAGAAAAGAATTTACTAGCAACCGCTCAATTGATTAGTACAGAAGAAACAGTCCGCATTTTGGAGCAGTCAGTTGAACTTGTAAATCTTGAAAAGAAAAAAACACTAGAAGAAAAGCAAAGCCTCAACGAAGAAATTGCATTGTTAAATCAAAAGGTTGAAGAGGGTGTTGTGAAATTGCAGGAGAATCAAACAAAAATGGATCAGTATACCGAAGATCTCGCAACTCAACTTGCAGAGCTGGAGGAACAGAAAAGAATAAACTCGGAATTTGAAACCAAGTTTGACAATCTACACCAACAATACCAGAAGCTGGAAGACGAATTCTGTAAAGATAAAGACGAGCTTACAAACGGGACTTATCAAAGACTCACCAAGGTACTTTCTTTCCGCCACTCTACCCAATGGAAAGAGGCCCTTCAACAAATCGAAACTGAAAGTGAAAAACATCGCCAAAAGGCTATCAGTATACTTCATCGTATTGAAAATAAAATCAAGGAAAATGATGATTCTGCTTCAGAACAAACCGAAATCATTTCTTATTACAAGTCGATTGTTCAAAACGTTTGTCAATTAAATCAAGTTTTGCGTGAGGAAAAAGAGAGTCTGTTTACAACCTTAAAGGCCAGATTAGTGACTATTGATGAACTCCAGAACGAGCTTTTCCAGAGCCAGTATACAGTTGGTGAGGTCACCAATAGAATTGCTTTCCTTCATGAACGAAATAAAATGGTATCTCTTGAACAGACCAAGGACGTTCAAGCTCAGAAGAACAGAGCAGACGCCTTCAAAGATCTCTACGACGAACAAGTGAAGGAAAATAACGTCCTCAAGGCTAAGATTAATTTATCTGATGAAGATATCGTCATAAAGTCAAGTGAAATTAATGCCTTAAAAGGTAAGAAGAAGAAACCAGAAAAACAGAGAAATTATCATGGTGCAACAGTACTAAGTTTTATAATTTTTATATAGAGAAAATCATGGGTCTGGAAGGTACCTTATTACAGACACAAACAGATGTTCAAAATTTGATTGAAACAAAGGAACAATTAGAGTTACGTTTAGCTGAAGAGAAAGATACACAAAGTGTATGTCTTATTATTATTATTATTATTTTCTGAAAGAAAAAAAAAAGACAGAAACTAATTCTGTCATTCGTTTTTATAGAAGGCTAGTTCTGAAGAGTTAGCAGCAGTTAAATCCGAGTTAGAGACCACAAAAGGTGCGTTGGAAATTGCACAAAATGATTTCGAAACAATAAAGACTACTTTAGAGACCACAAAGGCTGAATTGGAAACAGCAAAGACAGCTTTAGAAACAGCTAAAACAGAGAATGTTGAGCTTCAATCCAAGTATGATGAAACTCATACTAATTTAACTGCTACCATTCAAAAAGCTAACGACAGAGGTCGTATGGCCCTCGAATTCAAAAAAAAAGCAACTATGATGGAAACAAAATACACAGAAGCTGAAGAACAAATCAAGACTCTTAAAGAGCAACTAGCTGAAAAGGAAAGTACATCTGCTCAATCTCAAGATGAAAACATTACTACCACCACTGACGCTGCTGCTGCTGCTGCTGCTGCTACTGACAATGATTTGGACAGCCAGCTTGTCGAAGCACAGACTCAGTTAGCAGAATATAAAGCTAAAATCGATGAATTGGAAGCCAAGATGAGTGAATTGGAAAATAAAAACGACAAAGAAAAGAATGATGAAACCAATTTAGAATTGACAGAAACACGCGCAAAACTTACAGAGTCAGAAGGTAAACTCGCAGAGTTGATTTCCAGATTAACAGAAGCAGAGAATAAACTTGTTGAAGCCGAAAACAAGACTGTAACTTCCGAAAATACTGACCCTGAAGCAAATAAACAGCTTTTGGAAACACAAGAAAAATTCGCTAAATCAGAGAAGCGGTTAAAAGAGATGACAACTAAATTGACAGAATTGGAAACTAAACTGGCCGAGTCCAAAAGTGAAAAGCCTAATACAGAAACTGCAACAGCGGTAGAAGAAGGAGGGGTAGGAAAGTCTGAAGATGCAGATCCCAAAATAAAATCCGAAAATAATTCAACTACTTTGGAACAGGAAAGCTCGGATACAGAAGCACTATTAGTAATTTCACAGAAAAACTTGGTTGAAACAGAGACCAAGTTATCAGAGGTGGAAGCTCAGTTAGTGGTATCACAAACAAGCTGTACGCTTTTAGAAAATGAAAATAAAGAATTTAAAGATAAACTCAGCAGTCTTGAGGCCAATATTCAAGAAAAGGATATTAGCATAAAGAAATTAGCAGATGACTTAGAGAGTGCGACAAATAAAATAACAGAATTGGAAAGTGAGGTTACCCAAGCTAAACAAGAAGAACAGGTAATAATTTCTTAAGCGATATCAAGACCATAATTATTCATATACTAATATATATCATTCTCATTTAATAGCCTGTTTCTGAAGGTGACGGTGAGCTTACAAGAAGCATCGAGGAATTACAAGAGAAATACAATAAGGTAGTTGAAGAACATGCGCAGTGTGCAGAGAAAATACAAGCGTTAGAAAAAGAATCAAAGGATGCTGATCTTATCAAGGTAATAATGTTTTTTTTTTTAACAAACAATAACAACAACATATTAACATTATCTTTTAAAGGGAAAGTATAAGTTACTTATACAAAAGATGCGTGTACTACATAATGAAAAGGTAGGCATTGCGACTAATATTTAAATATGGATGGATTAGCTAATAAAGTTACAATTCTTAAATCTATTAGAATGCGTTGATTGCAAAGATAGCCGCAATGACTGAATCTAAACAGCCAGAGGCTGAGTCTTCACAAACCGAACAACCTACGGAAGAACAATCACAGGTCGAACAACCTAAAGAAGAGCAAAAAGAAACTGAACAATCATCTCCAATCAGTAAAAAGTCACCAAGAATGGAAGAACAAGATTATCCTGAGGGTGCACCACCTTCAAA
Organism: Backusella tuberculispora; assembly: GCA_024140245.1. NCBI lineage: Eukaryota > Fungi > Mucoromycota > Mucoromycetes > Mucorales > Backusellaceae > Backusella > Backusella tuberculispora. Next base: position 4,677 of record VCJD01003660.1, on the reverse strand, counting down.
AAAGCAGCATATTGAAGAATAATAATAATAATAATTTTTTTTTTAAAAGAAAAAAATTATAAATGTTAAATAAACAAGTTATATTGAATTAAAGTTTTTTTTTTGTGTTTGGTTACTCAAAGCGAAAATGGCACCATCACTTTGAATTTGGAACAGTAGAAGTGCGTCTTCTTTTTGATTATACATTGGGTCTTTGTAAATAGGTTACTTTTTTTAAAATAAAAACGTGGATTGAGGTTCTGAATACGAGCCAAGAATCTCAAATTGTTTAAATACTTTTTCTTTATCATAGTTTGTGTTTCATAGAATATACAAAATGGGTGTAGTTGTTATAACAATAATAAAAAGAAAAAATAATCAATTATATTTATTTATTTATCAAAGAAAGAGAGAATGTATGTATAAAAAGCACTAATTCGACAATGCAATTCTGTGACATATGATAAAATTTTGAAGTTTTCTACATGTGATATAGAGCAGGAATTTATTTTTTACCTCATCAAATTGAATTGGCGAAATGCCGCTATACAAACTGTAGTCATCTGAATGATGTCTGGATAACGGACCAGATGATGGATTTGGATAGATTCTTGTCTTACTATTGTTGGAGATACCATCCTTATCATCAACATTACCGTCATCATCAGTGATATTCTGAGTGATGACAAAACAATATCCTTCAATCTTAGTATCGATTTCGAGATATTCGATATTGTGTTGAGGCAGATCGATTCTTTCGAATAAAAGTTCACTTCTGATAAACATAAGACGCTGAATATTTGGACAGTTTCCTGATAGGAACTTTGGTATCTCTCTGTGAACGACACAACTCACTAGCTCTAAACTCTTGAGTTGTTTAAAACATTTATTGTTGTCTTCTTCTGCTGTAACTTCTGCATTTTCGATGACAAGTTGCTCCAGCTGATCAGGGCATTGATTTAATAACTTGCTTAATTCAATCGTTTCCAAATACCACTCATCGTTCCAATGACCATAAATTTCGTTGAAACTTAAAATCAAAGTTTTCAAATTGCGGAGTGTTGACTTATCGCTGTTCATTTGAAACGCAAAGGGATCGATACTACATAATTCAAGTGTGTGTAAGCTATTACCACCACTATTATAGCTGTCATAATCAAGTTCGTCTAATAAATGAGGAGTTGAATATGCAAACTTTAAATTGTTCAACTGTTTGATTCCCTTTTCCGATAATAATTCCAGCACTTTTTTTAGTGAGATGCCAAAGTTGACGCGAAATGATTTGGCTTGATGACTTAGTGCTCCAATCAGGGTCATTGCAAGTATGTGATATTCATCCGTTTCCTGAACAGGCAATAGACGCTCACTTACGTTTCCTAGCTGAAAAGTAAGCTGGACCAAATTGGTGTATTTCTTCCCAATGTAACGTGCCAGTTCGGCTTGAACTGGAAATGATTCCCCGTCTCCAGTAATCTCAAGTATTTGCATAGTTGTATTAGGTACAATGCTGTTGTTTGTTAATGTAAATGTTGAAGCGGGAGATATAATACTAATATAGGTTACGACTAATTTAGAGATCAAGGGTGCATTTTGGTGTAGTTTCTCAAAGTCATCCAAGGAAAATTCAAAACGTGACAATTCAAGTGTCGTCAAAACTGGTGTATTTCGGAAATGAGCACACAAGTCTCTAAAAGGTATAATGGTATCACTGCTTAACGAAAGAGAAACAAGGTTGTTAAATAGATACCCATTTTCAAATAGGTCTATAGTAAAAGTATCAGGATTACAATCGTGAATTTTTTCGAGCTTCCCCAGCCAATGTGTCATTGGCGACAGCTCTGGCGATGTTATTGCTTCTTCTTTAGTTAATGGACTTGGTGACGGTGTTTTAAATTCAGACCGCCACATATAAAGGCAACGCAAGTTTGGGAATGCCATGGCTAATTCATCTATGCTAAGTTGGTCATCACAGCAGTTCGTCAACAAAAGGTGTCTGGTGCATTGTCCATTCATTTTATACTCTTTGATCTGCTGCAGCAAGAACTTTAGATGTTCAATAGCATTCAATTCTGAAGCCACAACGACTGTTTCGAGTAAACACTGTGTCCTAATGAGTTCATACCAATCACGACAAACGAGCATGCATTCGGTTTTTTGTAATTGGTGAAGATTAGTAAATATACAATTCAGAATTTCAGCTGGGATTCTTTCCATTCTTAAAGAATTAGAAGCGAGTGCTAGAGGACCTTCTCACAATGCGAGTAACTAAATCAAAATACCATTTTTGTCGGAGTTACTTTCACGCAGCTGACTAGATTGTGTAATGCAAGAAAAATGGCTTTGATTATCAGCTTATATTTCTAATAATAAAATATACATGATAGAACACAATGATATTCGACTCTAGTGTCTTGGTGAGTTTTCTGGAAACATAAAAATATACACTGTGATTAGTTTGTATGTACGTCACAAGAAAGTCAAACCAAAAAATGTAAAAGGACAATGTTAATTCTTGACGGTATCTATTTCCGCATATATTTAATACATTTTTGTTGATGAAGATTGTGATATTGTGTTTAATATGATTAAATAAAAGAAAGAGACAAGCACAAGATCGATCAGTGCTGAGGGGTTCTCTTTTTGTTTCTGAAAATAGCGGCATATCGCGTTATTGTCTTCGACTTTTTATTATTAAAAAGACAAGGTTTTTTATTTTAAAAAAAAATTACGCATTTATCATTAAGATAGACCGGTGTACTTTCAATAGGAATGGAATGACTTGTATTGGGACCTATTTCAATAATGTCTGATGCGCTTGGGTTTTTATCCAACTGAGAGCTAGAAGTTGCCAACAAATTGCATGTTGTTGTTCCAATTTTTAGTTTCATGACATTGCTTTCTTGCGCTTGAACTATAGTAATCCAACCTTATTTATTTTCTTTTTTCGGAGAAGAAGTAAGATGCATCATCACTGCAAGTATTCGCTCGTAATGTGCATCGGTACTCTTTAGACCACCATATGGCTTGATACAGATTATGAGGATAGCAGATAATTGCTCTATCAGAATTGCTTCTGCAAAAAGTTGAGAAACAGCATATATGAGCTGTAAGAAAAATGTCCAGTTTTTATTGACACTTTCAGTCATTGACTTTAAAAGTTCAATATATTTATTGCTCGATATATGTTTGTAGAAGGGGCTAGTTGAGGCGAAACACTGGAATGAATGGTTATTGTTTGCATTTATACACCCCCTTGTTGCTGTTTCTGTCGTTAATGAAAGTGTCCACTGATCAACAGACTGATAAGCAAGAATATCTTGGATATCTTCCAGAGAGGTAAGGAAATAATACCACTTTCCGTTCAGTACACGTTCACCCTATATCAATCTTCTTTGTGGTTTCCTGGTAAAATACCACGATGCCACATATTACAACTAACATGTAGAAGTAAAACTATATTAGTAGATAGCTTACAAAAGTCAGAAAATTAACAATACTTACAGTTTTTGTACCGCCAACTTGATATATTGAAACTCTGAGTCATTGCAAAACAGGTCAATCTCTGCGACGGATTGATAGAGTTCTTTTTTTTTTGTAGGACAGTTGCTCATACATCTTTTAAAGCTTTGTACTCTTAATTCAACAGCGTCATTTGCAACGAAAGATGATAATGTTGAAAACTACCACCCATCACAGTTCTTAATCGTTTAGGTATCACTGTTTTTAGTGCATAATATAATAGGCTATCAGCATCTCTGTTCAAACATAATTATCAAAAAATATCTTGTTTGGCAATTTATCAAATTCCTTTCCTTACAGATGATCATTCAACATTATGACTTTATTCCTCCGACTAACGTCCTTTGAAGTCAGTTGCTTTGATGACCTTTCTCTTCTTTGGCTCAGGATGCTCTTCATCAACATTGCTGTTTTCAGGTCCATGCATTTTGTCGTATGCTTCTTGTACTAAATCTTCCTTAAGTATCTCCTTGGATTGCAACAGAAAGAGAAATATTATTAGTTCTGTATTGGATAAAAACCTGATTATAGCTGAGTTGAAAATACCTTTTTTATACAGGAATTAATCAAAGACAAGGCAGGCTGCGAGTCGACAACAACGTTCACAGTGTTATGTAGTGCTTTTGTTTTATTTTTTTTTTACAATATTCGATATGTTGAGATTATTAGTTTTTTCCATTCCAGAATGAGTGCAAAGTTTCTTTTATCTTGAATTTTGTTGTGCAAGCTTCATTGAAGTGATATCGCGCAGTAAACATCGTAAGCATTTTCATGTTTGTCCATTCTTTTGAACGAATTGAATTTAATTCATTACTTATAAGATCAAAGTCAGATACAAAACCTTGTCTCTTACAGTTTCTCCAGTTATTATTTCGTGTTGTCGAGTAGAATTTGGCGTGCATAATATAAGTTTTACCGCTAAAAATTATTTTGTAAGGGAAAGGTATTCCATAGTAATCGATTTTTCTTATGGTTTTCGTTTTCTTTAAATTCAGAATGGTCAATTTCTTCAACGTTGTCTTCTGTGTCGTCTGGATTTGTGCCAAATAATTTATCAATATTACTGATATTAAACATATCGTTATGATTTTGTTTTTTTTTACTTCTTATTTTTTGCTTTTTTTTTTTTTTTTTTTTTTTTTTTTTTTTTTATTTTTTTTTTTTTTTTTTTTTTTTTTT
>VCJD01003652.1:6195-16321 GCA_024140245.1 Backusella tuberculispora | reverse complement strand
ATTGGATTTCGTATACCGCTAGGCTTTGGCTAGCATGGACACCTTTTATTTCACTTTTTGTACTTTTTACTTCACACTTTCCTCCACAATTGGACCTCTTTTTTCCTTTTTTCTTTTTCCTTTTTCTTTTTATATAGTATATTATTTAATATGTATCATTATTAGTAATATCCATTTGCCCATAGGGACACGGATTAACTCTTATATAATCTTTACTAAATAAAAAGTCCGCTATTTTCAATTGTAATAATAATAATAATAATAATTTAATTAGTCTCTTTTTTTTTCTTCTCTACTATATAAATATACTTGAGATTTTATTGGTCAATTAAGAAAAGCATAATAAATATCCTTGGATCTACATCCTTTTATTGTCTTGATTAACATTATCATTTTTATATTAAATAGTGAATAGCATATTTTTATTATTAAGAAGATCATATACACTTGTGTGGTTATTTACGAAAAATGATTACATATGTTTTTCTTGAAACAGTAGTAAATACATAAACTATACATTGAAAAAAGAAGAAGAAAAAAAAAGAAGCTCTTTTTAAGCCGCTAGGGACTGTTCAAGAACAAGCCCCTTATAAATACCGCCCAATTCAAGAAGTTCCCAATGAGTTCCTTGTTCAGCAACAGCACCATCTTTGATGACACAAATAAGATCAGAATTCTGTATAGTAGAAAGTCTGTGTGCAATGGTAATGGTGGTACGACCACCCTTTTCAATAATATTATCCAATGCAGCCTGTACAACCTTTTCAGAGTCACTATCTAAAGCAGAAGTGGCTTCATCTAATAACAAAACTGTAGGTTTTCTAATAAGGGCACGGGCAATGGCAATACGTTGCTTTTGTCCACCAGATAGTTGGGAACCCTTGTCACCAACACGAGTATCGTAACCATCAGGTAAACTACTAATAAATTCATGGATATTGGCTGATCTACAGGCTTCTTCGACTTGTTCTTGAGTGACAGTACCATGGATCTCATTATCAACACCGAATCGGATATTATCACCAATACTCATGTCAAACAAAATAGGTTCTTGTCCGACGAGGGCCATGTGGGATCGAAGATTGCGCAAGGTAAATGATTTTACATCAGTATCGTCAAGAGATACCTGACCCTGAGATGGATCGTACCAGCGTTGAAGCATACCAATAGTTGTGGATTTACCACATCCAGAAGGACCGACTAAAGCAATGGTCTTACCGGATTTACCTTGTAAATTGAATCCACCAGAAAAGATCTTATTATCGGGGCGAGCTGGATAACTAAATGCGATATCTTTGAACTCGATATCTCCTTCAAGTGAGCCGATTGCAGGTTCCTTGCCTTCCAAATCAAGAGTCATTTTGGATTCACGATCAATAACTTCAAAAATAGCAATAGCAGCAATTTTAGCCTTTGTAAATGCTTTAGCAAAAGTAGAACCATGACCAGATATTTGAGCAGCAATATTAATGGACATCATGGAAACATACATTTCATTAAATGTAATAAAACCTGCCATCATAAACCGAACACCAGAATAAAATGCAATTGTATTTGTAAACATGGAAATGGCTCTTAAAAGAGAATATCCAATAGAAGACAGGTATGCTTTTCGTACTGCCAATTGATGAGGTCTTTCATTTGCCTTTGAATAACGATCTTCAAAGAATCCTTGTCGATTGAGTGTGGTCACGGTACGGATTTCTTTAATAGCTTCACCTGCAATTTCACCACATTCAGCATTTGCCTTTTTGGTACCATCAGCATAATTGTTTTCGACATAAGATTCATAAGCAGTGGCTCCAACAATAAATGGCACCACACAAAGAACAACAAGAGATAATTGCCAAGAATAAACAAATGCAATTACAACACCTAAATAATTAAGATTTTTTTTGTTATTATTACAAGTATTTAAATATGTATTATATATATATATATTTACTTACCAACAATTGCAGTAATAGCAGCCTGAGCAGCCTCACCCCATACTTTTGTAATCATTTCATTGACACCCTTTGCATCCACAGCAAGTTTAGTTGTTAAAGCACCAGTATTATGATTATCCTCATCAAAGTAACCAACTTCTTGCTCCATATACTTTCGGAATACAATAGAACGAAGACGTTTTGTATATTTCTCACCAGCAACTTCAAAACCAATCTGTTGAAGGATATTTCCGAAAAACATACCAATACCAAGCACCACAAAAATAAAAGCATAGAGATTAACACCTTTAAATGGACCAGGATTAAGATTACTATCAGGTGAAATAATGGTAGTGATGACGGTAGCAATGATAAAGGCATAGACGGGGAAGATAGCACCATTAATTGCAGCACCAACGACACCTGCCAAGATATATTTCCATTCGGGTTTCATTTGTGACACTACACGGGATACAGGAGCTTTTTGTTTCTTTGCGTGTTTTTTTGCCATCTTTTCGTTCTTTAGTTTCAACTGATAAGCATCCAAAGTAGATTCTTCCATCTGGATAGCAATTTCTTTTACTTTGGCAATGCTATCAACGTTACTCTTGGTTGTCATGATTCTTTCCAACTCGTGTGAATAATATTCCATTTGTTTATTAGCTTCAAGTTTAGCAACTAAGGCTTCATCTTCATCAACACCAAGGTATCCTTCTTGTTTATCTGTTTTACTATCTTCTTCTTCTTGGGACATGGCTACCTCTTGTTTTTTAACAAGACTGGCATATACTCCTTTAAGTTGAAGAAGTTCTTGATGGGTACCTTGTTCAATCAATTCACCATGGTCCATAACTACAATAAGATCAGCATTACGAATGGTAGAGAGACGATGAGCAATCACAATGGTAGTACGGTTTGTAGCAGCTGCATCCAATGCACGTTGAACAAGGCGTTCAGATTGGGTATCAAGAGCAGATGTAGCCTAGTTAAAAAAAAAGGTATATTAATATTTGGTTTACTAAATATATATATAGATTATACATACTTCATCCAATAACAAAATAGAAGGGTTCTTTAAAATAGCACGAGCAATAGCAATTCTTTGTTTTTGACCACCAGAAAGCATACTACCATGATCACCCACCATTGTATCATAGCGATCAGGTAATTTTGAAATAAATGAATGACAGTTGGCTTCAATGCAGGCTTTCTTTAAATCTTCTTCAGTCACAGTTTCACCTTCAGGTATGCCAAGTAACAAGTTCTGACGGATAGACATGTTAAACAAGACAGGTTCTTGACTAACAACACCCATTTGAGATCTTAACCAGGAAACATCCAACTTCTTGAGATCATGACCATCCAAAAGAACCTGACCATCCATTGGATCATAAAATCTTTGTAAGAGCTGAATCGAGGTTGACTTTCCAGAACCGGAAGGACCGACAAAGGCAACAGTCTGACCAGGTTGAATCTTTAAACTGAGATTCTTCAATATGGGAATATTAGGTCTTGTTGGATAATTAAACTTGACATTATCAAATACAATGTCACCTTTCAGTTCACTTGGAACAAAACCAGGAGCTTGTTTATTGATTTCAGGAACTCGATCAATGACTTTATAAATTTTGTAAGCAGCACCAGCAGCGTTAGAGACGGCAGCCAAATTAGGAGGAAGAGTATTGAGTGACTGTGCACCCATCATCATTGCATAGAATACTACCAAAACAGTTCCACCATTAATCTTGCCCTCACTAATAAGTCTTGCACCATACCAGAAAGAAAGAGCATAGGTACAAAAAAGAATAAACATAAATGTACCAAAACCAAAACCGGTTACAACACCACGCTTGATACCAGCACGAAGAGCATTATCTAATTTCTTCTCGTATCGTTCAGCAAATCGATCTTGTAATGAAAAAGAATAAATTGTACGAATACCGGAAAACACCTGTTCAGCAACCGAACCAGCATTAGCATATTCATTTTGGGCATTGACGGTATACTTGGTCATAAAATAACCAAGCAAGGCACCAAGACCACCAAGAAGAGGTACTGTAACCAACATAAGGACAGCAAGATCCCACCCTTTTACAAAGGCAACAATGAAACCAGAAGCGAATTGAAAGACACAGGTAATGAGAAGACCAAACTTTTCAGAGATGCCATCTTGAATAATCTGAGTATCAGAAGCCAATCTTGTTGTGAGTGAACCATCATCAGCTTTATCAAACCATGACATATCCTGATGCATGATAGAATTCATGTAACGTTTCTTGATTTGACGTGTTTGATTTTGACCGGTAAGAATCCATAAACAATTAGAGACGTAGGAAATAAATAGAGTGACAACGGCAAGGTATAAAAATATTAGGATGACAGGTAAAGTAGCATCTAAGAGTGTTGATGGATCGCTCAATGCAGCTGATAGGTTGTTTAGGATACTTCCTAGGTATATAATTGAAAAAGGTGTTAAAGCACCTGTTCCTGCAGAGAAAATAGAGGCAATTATGATAAAGAGTTTATCCCGTGTACTTGAGAATCTAAATAACTTGTAGATCGGAACACCCTTCTTCCCCTCCTCCTTCTTCTCCTTGTTTCTTTTAAACAGTGAATTAAATATATTTTTCTTTGGTTCTTGTTCTGTAGAGTGCTCTGTAGAGTGGGTCTCTTCAATGATCTTTTCATTAAGTTCAGCAACTGTTTCACACTTTTCTTTTTCTTGTAGCATTGTTAAGAAATATATATATATCTAAATAAATGAATTTTTTGATCTGACAGGAAAACTATTTTTTTGAGAGTTAAAAAAACAGTCATATATATATACAACTTGAATTTTTTGACTTGGCAAAAAATAAAAAAAAAGTCTGACTTGGCAATTATGACTTGGCAAATTCTGTATGTTATACAAATGACAGATATGTGTTGTCATACAGAAAACTTTCAATAAAGGTAAAATCGTTCAAAAAAGTAAATGTCGGAATAATAAAAATTAACCCTGAGATCTACAAAGGACTTGATTGTCCGCAGCAGTTGACCCGCTTATCATTTGTTACCAGAAAAATATATGGCTTTTTGTATCTCCGATATGGCTTTTCGGATTCGCCGCCATAAAACTCTAAAGGCGACGGGTCCGAGCTCTATACCTTGGCAAGATAAACTTTACCAAGCTATTTGACATTGAAGATCAACGATATTTTAAAATAATCGTAATGGCTTCTGAATTTTTGTTTTTTGGGTTTAAATAATATATATTTCATCCAAAAAGACAAAAAAGAAGGCTCTGTTTTTTTATTATTATTGTTTTTTTTTTACTCTATAGCATCAGAGTTTTTATTAAATTGTATAAAAAAGCTACAGATTTTATATTTCAAAATATTTTTTTATATTTTTTTATATTTTTTTAATAATATCAAAGTAAAAGCTACAATAAATAAAGCAACTACAATTGTAATTCCCCTGCTATCATAAATCGATGGTTAACTGCGGTTCAGATATCAGATCTAAATCTAATTTCTTATATTCTATTATATGATACCCAAACAAGTAAGCACAAACCTTTTTTTTTTCTTTTTCTTTTTTTCTCATGTTCAAATTTTCGGTGTAGCCGCCACTTATTAAGTAAACAATTTGATAAGGGTATCTATAAGAATCTTAAGTTAAAAATAGATAATAATTTTGAAATAAAATAAAAATAAAATGGTAAACTTACTAAGAGGATATCAAAGAACTTGAATTCTCTTTGAAAAAAAAAAAACATTAACCTTTTTTCCAACTTCGGAATTACTAAACTTCAGATGTCATATCGGGTGTCTTTTATAAGATCTGCAAATAAAGGTAAACTCAAAGTAGTTAAATTTAAGGAATTTAAGTGAATCAAGGCAACATTCTAGGATATATTTAACATTAACAGTTTCTGCATCAAAACCTAGACGTGTAGAAGTTAATGAGAGTTCTTTCAAATCTGATAATAATGGAATTAATCTTTTATCACTGATAGAGGAATAGGAAAATGTGTTGGAAAGCTTCACCTTGAAGTTTATTCATTATTTCTAAAAAGAAAAGAAAAATGTTACGATAAAAAAAGAGAAAGCATTATTTTGATGTCACAATAAAATCAGTCATCTTAAAGCACTATCTCCATTTTATAGAGGGTGTAGGCGAGGTGTCATCAGTTATACAACCATGTTAAAATTGAATCATTCATTCAGGTCTTGGTGAAAACTAAGGTATACCCACGTTTTATCAATTTTTATTCAAAGATAATTATAATGAAGACAAGAAAAGACAATAACTAGATAAGGTGTTTACTTGTAATCTTAAACTGATGTTTTTTTAATGATATTTTGAATATATTCATACCAATTAAAAGTTTTAAAGAATGATATTAAAGAATGGTGATAGTAAAAGGAATACTAAGAACTAAGAGTAATAATAATAGAATAATTAAATAATAATAGTTGTTAAAGTAAAGTATTGTACAGCTTTCAACTATTTAATAATTTTGGGAATAAATAAGTTGACAGCTACACAACAAGGAACAAAGAGCAAAGAAGACAGGGGAAAGATAAGGAGACATCAACAAGGCAGCAACAAAGCAGCCATCACACCACTACATATAATAAAAATCAATGGACTGAAATACCTGAACCTGACATAAGTAAATCTTCTAGATCAAATAATACTACATAGGATGATTCATCTTATAATAACGACGATCAATATCCATCTTGGGATAATAGTGCCTCTCCTAAAAAATGATGGTATTTACACACCTGCATCAATGAATGGTAAGTGACTGTGTGATAAATTTAATAATTCAACAGCAGAAACTGTTAGAAGATGGACAATGTTAAGTTTAGTGTTTTAAAACCATCATTCTCACCAGAGAAAGTGTCACAAGTTAGTTCACAAGTTAGTTCACAAGTTAAATTACTAGATTCTGGTGCAAATAAATGAGTCCAATAGACTTAAACACAAAATGGACCTTGATTATAAATAAAATAAACTTATATTTTTCTGTTATTTCTCTCTCCTCTCTCCCTTTCTTTGTTTGTGTGTGTGGTTATAAACTGTATATAAAAATAAAACCTTTTTTAAAAAACAAATTCTTGGAAAAGTCCAGGTAGGTATATATTTAAAAAAAAAACTGTAAGACATCCTCTTCACCTAAGAACCAAGATACCAAAATGCCTTCATCGAGCATAACTATAAGAAGGCTAAGAAGAATGACATAAAGTGACTGAATAGTACATATTTTTCATAATTATAAAGTATTAACAGTAATGATCAATTTTTAGAAAAAGTTTGCTACTTTATTCTTATACTGAAAAAAAAAGACCGTGTTCTTGATGTAGATGCACTCGAATTCTATCACTTAAAATTATTTCATATTCGTCAATTTTGTCATGTTAATTTTTGATGATTTATTTCTCGACGAAAGTCCTCTAATAGAGCATAATCATTTCAGTCAGAGTGTCAAAAGTATGAGTTCTATCAGTTAAATTTACTTCCAAGTTTTCTACTTAACACACACTGCTCTTATCACTTCAGTCACTATATATTGTATAACCTAAGCAAGTAGTTTCAACTAAGAGTCATACTTCAACAGACCTTGATAAGCACGGACCAACTCAACAAAATCAGAAATAGTAAAATTGGTGTTTTTATAACAATTAAAATTAATACATTTTCTATGGAACTACGATAGCCATCCAATATGATGATGATAATCATTACCATTATGTGTTCTGATCCTTTACTTGATAACTGATATGACTCACGTGATATCTTCTGGAAAAACGCACGGTAAATCTAGTATATTAGCTGGATTAGGTAAAGTTAAAAAGATAATGTGTTTATGTGTATCATTTCACTTATATCTACTCTATAGTGGAAGCTGGTTTCGCTATTCATAATGTGAGTGTGGCAAAGTAGGTGCGTAAAGATGTTACTAATAGCCATGTCAAATCATATCCATTTTTTCAATATAGATATTCTTTCAAAATACTAGCAAGTGGTTATTTTGATATTTAAACTTTATCTTGATTTTTCAGAATAAATCTTTTTTCATATAAGTAGACAACGAAAATTTCTTATGATCAAATAGCTTGTCGCACATTAAAGTATAATAATATTAAGTTTTTTACTTGAATACTGGGTTCTAGATTTATTCGAATAAGTTCAAAAGGCGTAAAAAAAAAACGGGATGAAGAAAGAAATAAGAAAGGAAGCAACTGTAGGAAAAGGAGAAAATTTAATAGAAATCTCTTTACTAAAGTCCTGCTCTGTCATGCAACTTTTTTTTATGGGTTGTACAGAGTGAAATGACACAGTGATGATGACTGTTACTATACTCGCGATATATAGAATATCACTTTATTTTATAACACTGGACTGTAAATAACAATGTTTTCTTTTTCAAATACTTCTTTATGTATCAATGTAAACTTACATATACGATTAAACTTACCAACTTCTTTATAAGGTTATATTTTTCTCCGTATTTGTATCATTTACGGAACATCTTGTTCCGTTTATTCATGGTTTATGTGCTACCCTTTTTATTGACTAGGCAACAGTTTTATACATGTAATATTTTCATTATCGAATGTGCTACATTTTATTGTATAAGTGCATGTATTTATCCTTCTTGCAGACATATGTATATATTTTATTATTATATTGAGTAGACTTGTATTATACCCGACAGTTTATATCCATTTATCTATCTTATGTATGATTATTGTTATAAATATATAATACATATATCAATGATAATACATACATACTATATAGTTAAACATTCTTAATAATAGTAGTATTACCTCATATTTTAAACCTATCTTGTAATAAATAACCAGAACAGAAAGCAACAGGAGTCTGTTGATAAGAAAAAAGGAGAGTCAAGTGATATCAGTGAAAGAAAGTCACTGTACTATTATTATTTTATTCTCACTCCTTTATTTTTCTTCTTTGAACCTTTCTTTTGTTTTGCTTTTTGTTTTTTCTATTTATTCTATATATAAAATAAGAAAATGACAGATATAGCAAGTATTGGACTATCAATAGCAATGGTTACAATGCCTTGTGTTGGCTATATTGACCAAGTAAGTATTTTATTATATATGTATTCTTGTTATGCTACTTGTTAATCTAATTCACTGATGCTTAGTACTTACTTATTAAACGCAAACAATCAAGTGCAGGTTTTAATTCAATGACATGTGCTATTTTACTATTTGCAAAGTAAGAACAATAATAATGATAATAATAATAATAATAATAGCAATGACTTTACACTGTTACTAATGACGATTCTTATAAAGTATTCTTCGAATCTTTTTCTGGTAGAGAAACTATATTTTTATACTTTTTAACTATAGCTAAACGAGACTAAAATAAACCCAATATACAACAACATATATATAGGATAGGAAAACGCTTCGACACTACATTACTTTACCAATCAATCGCAATGATTATCGCCATGCTCATATTACTAGAGATTGTCATTCGGTTCAAACACGACCAAAATTTTGCAGTACTTTACAGCGAGTTGCGTTCATCCTTTTCGAGCGGGTCCATCGAGGACGACTTGAGAGCGGAGGAACTAGGATTGGATAGTCGACCACATTCATTTAAACGTGCATGGCGATTGCCGTTTTGGGGTTGGGATCATTACTTGGATTATATCAACTGTCTCTTGGGATTTACAACCATTATCGCATTATTATATCTCTTTTTGCACAAGTATAGCGCATTTATTGAAGTCATTGGTGCATTGAGTTTGGGCATCGAGAGTACTTTGCCTTTACCTCAATGCATTTCAAACTTTAGAAATAGATCGACTTCGGGTTTCAGTCTACTTGTTTTAGCATCATGGGTAAGCTTATACTAATGGATGTATTACATAGAAATAGAGAAAGAGAGAGAGAGAGAATGACTGATGTTGCTTTTTTCGTATAGTTCCTTGGTGATGGATTCAAGTTTTTTTATTTTATTTTTACCAAATCACCACTTCAATTCATCATTTGTGGCGCAATTCAGTTATCGATTGATACACTTATTGTGTTTCAGTTTGTTTTGTTTTCTTCTTATGTCAAGAAGAGAGTCAGTAAAGACAATTGGATTAACAGAGAAACTGATGAATGTAAGTTTTTTTTATTTTGTTTTATTGTTATTTATTTATTTATTAT
>VCJD01003647.1:8107-18254 GCA_024140245.1 Backusella tuberculispora | reverse complement strand
TCTTATACCACACAGCTTAATTTAATAGTAAAAAACGTACGTACACACACACACACACACACACACTGAGCTTACACTGTCTGTCTCTCTTATACGCTTTTACATATATGAAAAAAAAAATTAAATTTAAGAAAATTAAAATTATTTTTTTTACTGTGTATGTCTGAGTGAGTTGAAAGGATTATTAAAAAATCATTAATACCTCTCTAACTTACTCATACGTAAACTTCTTCCAAACACCCTTTTCCTCTCCCCCTTCCTCACTATTTTTTTTATAATAGTATATATATAAAACTAACTTTATCATTTTACTCTTATTATTAAAAAAAAATAGATGCCCAAGGATACTGCTAAGAAGACCAGAGAAACCAAGGCCGTTCGTGCCAAGAAGGATCCCTCTGCCCCCAAGCGTGGTTTGTCTGCATATATGTTCTTCTCTCAAGACCAGAGATCTACTATAAAGACTGATAACCCTGAAGCTTCTTTCGGTATGGGAAAATAAAATATACAATGATATATATATATATATATAAGTTATTTATTTCTCTTTTTTCTAGGTCAAATTGGTAAGATTCTTGGTGAAAAGTGGAAGAGCATGTCTGATGACGACAAGAAGGTAAAGAGAAATATATAAATATATATACTTATAATTAACCATTTTTTTGCTCTTTAAACTTTCAGCCCTATGTTAAGAAGGCTGAGGCTGATAAGAAGCGTTATGAAGATGAAAAGGCTGTAAGTAGAGATAAGCTAATATAGTTTAACTCAATAAAACTTTTATTAATTGACTTTAATTATTATTTTAGAAACTTGGACTTTAAAAAGGCTCTCGTTTGTTTTCCTCTGACCAAAAATAAAAAATCAAACTCAACACACACTCACACGCTCTTATTCTCACAAATAATGGTTGCAAAAAAAAAAATATAATTGCAAAAAAAAAGCCTTTTTTCTTCTTTTTTTTTATACATGAAATGAAATAATAATAAAAAAAATTGCTTATAATAATGAAACACTATTTAATATTGTTTCATCGATATTTTATATAACAAAAATACTTGGTTGAATAAATCACGCCAAAAAATATAATTAAAACGTATATTTCCTGGCGTGACAAGATTATATCCACCGCTAAAAAAAAATTAGTATAGTATTTTCACTCTCATTTGATCACTAATTGGCCAAATTTTCGGCCATTTTTCTTGAAATTAAGTTGGATATGATCGAAACATTGTTCTTTCTACAGTTTCAAACTTAGAACGACTTTTTACAAAAAAGATGGAAGAGAAAAGTGAAGGGAATTATCTATTTCTTATTTTTCAAACATAATTGTTCAAATCAGGACGGCCATCAAGGCAGTTATCAAAACATTTAATCAGATAGCGCGCAAACCCTCCAAAAGATAACTGGGCAGCTTGATTGCCAGCATCGAAAGGCAGATAGTTTCTATAAAATCACCCAAGAATAACGATATTACTTATGCCTCACTTTAAAGTTTTAATACAATTATAATGACACACAAAGAGAACCGTTTTCAGTTAAAAATTTGTTTAATAGCTCATACAATAGGGTTCGTCATTTTCAAAAAGAATCCAACTTGATAAAGCTTTAAACTTGATACATGGCTTTTTCTTTTTTATATGGTAGCTTTTATTTATATTTAGTAATCTGATAAAATAAAAAAGATCAGATAATTTCGTTGATTTGTTAGAATTACAGTGGTTTCTCGATAATTGCACACCTCAGAGGGGTCACAAAAGTAGTACGATTATCGAGGGACCACTATAGTTTCAATTATTCATAGTCCTTTTATTCTTTGATTGCATTTCCGTAGATGTTGAGCAGCGAGGCATGATAATAGTAGGTGCGATGACGAAAACATTGTCGAGTCATGATGAACCTGAAGCATAATCCTCCTTTGTATCTGCTATGACGCTCAACACCGTGGAGACGATTTCTATAGCTTGCCACACTAGGATAATAACTGGAAGAGATTGCTTTTTAAACCAGTCAGCCGTGACAGCTAGTGTCAGCCAGCAGTTTTCTTCAAGAACATGGTTTCTTCTTGCAAGCTTATGACAATGCTAGTATAAAACCTTAGTACTAAATTTATCATACTTCTTCGCTACCTCACTTGCACCAAATTCGTAAGTTTGTTCATGATTTGCGGTAAGACGCTGAATGATAGAATCGTATAATGTCCAATCTTCTTTCTTTTCATCGGTTTAACCGCACCAAGCTTACGTTTACAATTTTTTCTTTCCGTTGAGCAAAGCATCAACGGTTCTCCTCTAAATTATATTGTAAGCATATGTACTATGAATGATGAGTTACTATGTTTAAACCTCACCTACTAACGTCCACGTTCATCAATATATCAAAAACAGTATCAAATAAGCGCCACACATGTATATTATACCAACCCTCAAGATGATCGTAGGAAAAATTGTCCGCTTCATATTCTCAGACGAGATCGTATATAGTGCTCCTCACCCAATCGTAGTCTCCGTCCTTCAGGAGGTCATAGCTTTCTTGCCATGGTCAAGGAGCATCGACTTTCTGTTGTAGGTTTCCACAACAGTTTTCTGAAGAAGAATTAATATATTCTCACTGATTTGGTCAAGTTTTCAGGCCAGAGGCTACGAACTGTTAGTCTTTGTTGCTGGCAACATGAACCAGGATGATCATGTCAAAGTTCTGTCAGAAAATTTTCTTCCGTTGTGTCGTCGCTTACCTCCATTAGAGAGAGAGAGAGAGAGAGAGAGAGAGAGAGAGAGTGGGAACTACACTATTCAGGAGAATAATGCCACATCTCATACCAGTGGTTATGCACAATAGTGGAAGGAATATCACTCTTTGGAGGTCGTGGAGGAAAGACCTTTTCAAAAACCAGACTTTAATCCAATAGATCACGTCTGAGCTAGCTCGCTTATTAAAGCAACGAAGATCAGAGGTTCATGGGAACGAAGATCTCGAAAGGATCATTAATGAAGAATGTGAGATGATGATTATTGAAAAAAAAAAAAAAGATAAAACATTAATAATGAAGTTATTTATCAGTAAACTTAATAAAAAATCATTTTATCTTTTTATGCAAAAAGTATGAGGGCGTCAAGTAGCATTGATTTTGAGACCGCAAGGTGGATGGCTTTAGGGTTTCAATACTGACTCCGACTGTAGTTGATCAACTAAATTCAAATGAGAGTGGAAATACTGTGTTCACAAATATTCCCTTTTTTCTTTGAACAAGCCTCGTTCAAATATGTAATACCTGTACTTGAGTTGTACAGGTAAATTAGGTTTTATTTTATTTTATTTTTAGCTTATGATTGTCTATTAAATTAATATATGTTTAAAGTGAGCTGATGGCTTTTAATATGGGTCAGTTCAATATTATTTTTTCTCTCTCATCCAGTTTTTAGCACGATTGTTCTCTTTACATAGCATGCATGACCAATTTAGCGTAGATATAGCTCTTTCTATAGGAAGATAGATAGATTGAAAACGGACTACTCCAATAAATCTCACAAAAAGTACATATGTAACTTATCAAATGTCTAGAGATATTTTTGGTCCCCAGCTTTTTTTCTTTTAAAAAGAAATCATCAAAGGTCAAGAGAGCATAAATATTTTCGGATTATATATAAATAAAGAATATTACCAAGTAATTAATAAGAAAGGTAATTCAAATTGTTATTTATATCAAATAAAAATAAAGAAAACAAAAATAAAGGAAAATCTACTACTATGTATATCCACTTCTTTGCTTTAGTTGGTTTACAATGTTATCAGGACAGCCGTTTTTAAAGTTTCTATTTGGAAGTTTATCTTACAGTCTCCTTCAACCAAATGTCCCAGTTCGTCCTCATTTTTTAGGGGTCCAGGATATTTCTCAGATCGGGTTCAGATCATGAGGATATAGTGACCATTTTAAGCCTCAATAGTTTACCTTTTTTGTTCTCTTGAACAAGGCTAGAACAGTGTGTAGTGAAGTATTATCTTGTAGTAGAATAGATAGCTCCAGAATTTGATGGAATAAAGCTGATCAATGATCTTCTATATTACTTTTCTTTTCCTCCAAGAATACCAGTTTAGGCTTCTTAATGTAAGTACATGCCATACAATTACTGTATAGATAACTTCTGATCTGCTAGTTAAAAGATCAAAATGTATTACTAACTACTTTTTCTCAACAGTTAACAGACTTGGTCGCTGATCTACCAAATTTGAATTTTGATTTACATTATATCATATCGTCTTTCTCCAAGTACTCACGGCTAAATATGACAATGGATCAGTTCGAACAAATATTCGTACATACAAATCGAACAAATTACTTTTTAATAGAATATAGTTATAGAATTTCTTTAAAAAATTGATCTCATATAGTGTCTTAATACCATAAAATGTATTAGATTCGAACCGTTCGAGCCAAACAAAACATTTTACAAATATAATTTAAAAAACATATTGCTGGAATTTATGATTCGAATTGTTTGAATAAAAGCAACTTCGCTACCATGTTTAACTCAATAACCCATACTTTTTTTTATATATTCTCTCCAGCTTTTATTTCCTAGACCGATGGTACTAATGCTAGGAATCTCTTCAACGCCTAGTTATGTATATATAAAGGTTCTTGAATAATTGTAAAGACCGTGTCTTTCAAAGTTGTAGGATTGGAGAAAATAAAATAATCGGAGATCAAATACGTAGCATTACTATTAAGCATACAAAAAAAAAACTGATGCAAGTTTCTCTTGCTATTGATCTGTTAGAGACAAATCAAGATGCTTCTTTATTATTATTATTATTAAAAGCTTTAAAAGAAACTTTTCACATGATTTGTTGGGCAGCAATATCTTTTTGTATTTTCTTTGCTAAATATCTGAAGTGTACCTTATTTGATTCATACATAAACTATTATATATATAATAAATCTGTTTAGAAATAAGTATTTAGAACCATTTCTTATTGTAAATTATAGAAAAACCAAATCAATTGGTTGCCATAACAACTAAATCAATAAAATAAAACGAGAATAGCTCTGTTGGAGCCAAAAAGACTAGTGGTGTTCTTACCACAACCTTTTTTTTTATTTTTTATTTTTATCTCCTACCATCGTCATATATATATTTTTTCTTTTTTTTCTAAGTTTCTGTATTTCTTATAATAGTAAAAATACGTCTACAATATGAATCCAATCCAACAACGAAGTGACATCAGCATAACTTCCATCTTCAACGCGGTCCAAAAACCAAATTCTAGTTCAGGACAAAGATGTAAAGAACAAATCAAGACTGCCTCTACAAAAGAAATAGATTATACATTTAGAAAAATAAATCAATATTTAAAAAATAAACCAGAAGAATGGCCCAAACGAAGACTATTACGATGTATCGATTTTTTATTAGAACATGTTACTAGATTGGATGCCATTGTTGCTTTACCTTCACTACTTAAAACTATTGGCTGGACTCTAGAAACGCTACATGAACAGCAACGGGAACAAGACGAAAGTAGTACTAGTAGTAGTCAATGGCAACAAACAATTCAAATCGCAATAAGAGTATGTACAAAGATCTTGGAAAAGACAAAATCGTTGGAACCAATTAGAGTCTTGAATTTGCTGAGCAAGTTTCGAGAGAATGTCCAAATTATATTTGAATGGTCATTGAATCCAACACTAGACGCAGTGCGAGTCTATGCTCAAAGAGCACTTTTGGCACATGTTACTTATTTTGCACCTCTTTTACTTGTTTCTACAAATTTAAACGTCTATCAAAAGCTCTTTAACCAGTTGGATACAGTTCCTTCTTTACTTCATAATCTTTCATTGAGACCTGTCATCACGGACCAGGCAGAAAAGAGAGCAGAATTGGAACGTTTGATCATGTATGCGCGTTTATTAGAGGCGATTTCTAAACACGAATGCGCAGCAGCAGCAACAACCACAGCAACAGGAAATAGCCGTAAAATCATACAAGGCAATACAAAATATCTTACGGCTTTTTCAGATTCAAAAGACGAATTCGATAAACTTTTACATCTCTGGGAATCTGTCTCAAGAGCCTATTGTGATGGTCTTATAAAATACAAGAATCAAAGCATGCTTCTCTACAGTCTAACCAGTGTCATCTATCGTTGTATCCTAGTCTCTCAACATGCCAAAAACACAATTGTTCAACAATCCCATGCGTCAGCCACTTTACTCTTGTTAATCGATGAATTGATGCGTCATTGGGTTCGAGACGTTTGTTGTTCGATGCATCCACCTCTATGTGAACCGACAATATTGGAAACGGAAAAGAACATTTTGAAGAAATTACTTTGTATCACCCTTGCCCTCCCCATCCCCAAGAGTAATCATGCTCAGTTTTGGAATGGTTATATAAGTCATTTATTATATAATACCGTCAATTTCTTCATGTGTTATGTAGCTCAACCAATCTCACCTGAGGAATCAGCGACGATCGGTACCGAAAAATGTATCAGTACCGACATGTGTATCGATGTAGATGAAAGGGGTTATATGGTCACTCTGGAAAACCTAAACAAACATCATGATTTACTAAACCTATGTTTAGAAGTATTTATACAAAAAATCCAACTATCCCACTTTTCAGCCACAGCTATCAAACCACTTATTGCAGGTAGAATCGCATGGTGTATCAAATCCAATCTAACCATCTTGATTCAACATGATGCACAAGACCAAGGCTTTTTCCAAAGTTTAATCCATCGACTTGAAAAAATGGCAGTTTTCTTCTTACATTTTGATCAAGCCATTGATGTATTGGCTACCTCATCTACAAATATCACAAAATATCTTTGGGGTCCCACTATCGAACAAGCTAAAAAAGGTTTAATCGTGGCAAGTTCACACACACCAGAATCAACTATATCCAATATCGACGAGATTATTATTTACAAGGCGAAGAGAGCATTTGTATCATTAAAGAAAATCTCTAATCATCCACGTGCATGTGAACGACTAGTGGATTGTGATGTACTTCAATTGGTCAAGCAGGAATACATTCCAGCCGGTCAAGTCATTGAAAAGGCCAAGGAACTTTTGGATGTCTACGCCTTGTTTGGACAATGTATCGCATCTTTATTACATCGAATGGCATTTGTACGTACACGTCTACGTGATGAAGTTGGTTTGTTTCCAATCATTATCCAACTTTTAAATGAAGCCGTCAACTGTCGTGAATCAAAAAGAAGAAGAGAACAAGAAGGAGAAGTGGAGGAGGAAGGAATGTATGCTTTAGTATCAGGTTGGAATAGTGTGATCTTAGGTTGTCTGTCTGTCGCTTGTACATTTCAATATGATGAAACTTCAATGAAAATGTGGCTTTTACATAATCAATTGTTACCCTTGATTATGCGTATCCTTCAACAGCCGGTAGAATGCGATTTAAAAAAGTTTTGGGGGACGGATAGAGGAGTGATTTTGTTGGCTTCGGGATTACTGGAACAGTTTACGGTGTTACCTTTGTGTGGAAGACAGATTATAATGGAAGAAGGTGCATTGTTGAGTCTGGCGCGACTTTTTGCAAGTTTGGTTACACTTGAAAATCACGTTAATGGTGATGTTGATGATGATAATGATATTAAAATGTTGGATCAAGATCAAGATCAAGACAATAACACGGAATTTGATATACCCAAAGATGATGATAATGATATTGGTGATGCTAATGATGATCAAGAAGAAGAAGACGAAGAAGTAGATAACATGGTGCATGACGAAGACGAAGAGGATGATGGTGATTTATTCAATCAAAAACAAAAATATAATGGACACTATTACCAACAACCCAAAGAAGCTCATCTCATCTGTGCCGATTCCCTACGAAAGAGTATTGTCAAGATCCTAACCTGTCATGACAACATGCAGTTCATCATTCTAAGCGATGCCTTTACAAAAGCATTTGAACCATTAACAAATTTAAACTTTATAAAAATGCGAAATCGATCTTGGCGTCACCGTATCTCAATCGATCTCTATCAAAAGAAAATGAAGGACTTGCAGACACTTTATAATTTTACTGATAATACAGATGATGCAATGAAATTACATGAATTAACGGCTGTTGCTATTGGTTATGCTACGATTGGGGCTCCTACACCTGGAGATTGGAATTCGGCATTGGGTTTGACGATAGGAGAAGAAGAAATGTTGAAAAGACCACAAGATATAATTAGTATCTCTACTTCTACTACAGTTTTTGGTATGTTTTGTCAAATGTTGGTATTTGAACTTGAAGAAGAAGAAGTAGAAGAAGTAGAAGAAAGAGGAGACCAACAGATTGATATGACAGCAATCAAAGATAAAATAACACCATTTCGAAGACATGCTGCTGCTCAAGTGATTGAATCCTTGGCCTTGGAATTTATCAATAAATGGAAAGAAAAGGATATCAATATTATTCAAGATATAATAAATGAATGGAAAACTATCCACCAGCAACAACAAGAACAATCAGATTTAACAAACGAAGTAACAGGGGTTTCAATAAAGAAGAACAAAGAAGAGGAAGGAGAGAAGAAGAAGAAGAAGAAGAAGGAGGTAGAAGAAGAATTGGTAAGATTTAAAGCGGATGATTCTGATGACTATATCATGGGTAATCGAAATATTTTACGAATGCAATCACCTATTTTTGAAGCTATGCTGAGTGCAATTTATGTGGAATCTACACTGGAAGTGATTCCGATCCATGATGTCGCGTTCCACAATCTAGCGCTATTTATTAAAATCATTCATCAAGTTCAAGAAATCGCGCAATATGAAGAGCTCAAGAATATCATCGATCCAGAAACAAGTTGGATCCAAGTCATTAGATTATTACAAATTGCAGATCGATTTGATACCATTCATGTAAAAAAAGTATGTGAATATTGGATTATGCAACGAATAGAATCAATCGATACGAACACGTTACAAGGTTTATTATTACTTTATCGTCTTTGTAAAGATCCAATTGAACCATTTGGTGGTATCGTATCAGAAACTTGGCCTTTTGCAATCATTTTGAACGCTGCTCTTCGAACTATTGTATTGAATCTTCAAATTGTTTGTAAAACAAATGAATTTATTAATATGGTACAGGAAAATAAGGACGGTGAACTAGAATTGTTTTGTGATGGGATTGCGTTCTTATTAACATGTTCATAATATATATTTAATAAATAATAAAATGTAGTATATTTATAAAACATATAGGAACCTTTTTCTTTTCTTTTCTACATACGATTTTTTTTACGTACATCAAATTCAGAAAATGTTGGCGTAACAGTATCAATATTTTCCGGAAAAGGTGTATGCTTTTTAGTTTTCGGCGGAGAATCAAATATATGGTTTTTTTTTTGTATTACAGTATAATTTCTGCGTTTTATATTATTTCTCTCATACATACATCATTTTTTTTTTTATTCTTTCTTTCTTTTTTGAGTTATATTCCCTTTTTATATCTTTTTTTTTCTTTTCTTCCTTTCTTGTAAATAATCCCTCTCTCCCTTTCTCTCTCTCTGTTTTTACTATTTATCATGCTGAGAAAGAAAGGCCAATTTCATTCTATACGAAGGGTTGTTTTTGCAACTCTTACTGGTATATCCAGTATTTATGGTCATCCTATCTTGTCCTCTACTGCTGTAGATGATGATCCTGATATTGATTTTGGTTCTCCAGAATTTTATGAAAAAATGTTTATTATCATGATTTTAGTACTTTTAGGCGGTGCATTTGCAGGTAAGAAAGATAGTGACAGAGAGAGAAGGGAGGAAGAAAGGAAAAAGTAAATGAAGGGAAAAAAAAAAAAGGAATGCGAGAGAGTCAAAGTTTTTTTCCTTTAATAAAGAACTAAACACTTATCCTAATACAAAAAAGGTTTGACGTTGGGACTTATGGGAATGGACGAAACTAATCTTCATGTACTCATTGAGTCTGGAAGTGATACCGAAAAGAAGAATGCAACCAAAGTATTAAATTTACTTGACCGAGGTAAACATTGGGTACTTGTCACTTTATTATTATCAAACGTGGTCGTCAATGAAACCCTTCCTATCATCCTTGATGGCTTATTGGGTGGTGGATGGAAAGCTGTTGTTATTTCAACAGCACTGATTGTTATTTTCGGAGAGTAAG
>VCJD01003630.1:0-10507 GCA_024140245.1 Backusella tuberculispora | reverse complement strand
TCTCTCTCTCTCTCTCTCTCTCTCTCTCTCTCTCTCTCTCTTTCTCTCTCCCTCTCCCTCTCTCACTCTCTCTCTCTTTTTTTTTTTGCATAGATAATATAATAATAATAAAACTAATAATAATAAAAAGAAACATACTGGCATACTATTAATATTATACACCTATATTTATTTCCACATATTAATACTGTAGTACTATTCACTTTCGCTTTAATTCGCCTCTTAATTAGTTAATAATGGATCGGTCTTTTCAAAAAGATGCCTTTTCAAAAACCTTAGAAAGTAAACATAGATGGTCTCGTCAGATGGTGAACCAACCATCAGGCGAACATTACCAGCAACAAAATTCAGTAGATCGACTTTCACGTGTTTTCGAAGCTCAGTCGCCTGTTGCCAGCACTTTGCCTAAATCAAACTCACCCAAGCCGACTTTACCTTCAAAACCTCCGTCTTTACGTTCTTCGATACCACAACAAGAAGAAATAGAAGCTAGAGTAGAAAACGAAATTGACCAAAGTTCGCTTACATTTAAAGACATTCGAGCGAGATTTCAACAAGAAAGTAGTAATATTCCTTTAGGAAAGGTAAAGAAAGACAAAGACAAAACCCTCTTTTATTTTTATTTTTTTGGGGGATTTTATTAAAATTTCTTTTTTGGAATAACGAAAACTAAGCAGCCCCATTATCGACCCCCAACACCATTGAAACCTTCTATTACTGGACCACCTCGACTTCCCGAGAAAATCATTGTTGCAGCAAAGACAGGACCACCTTCTTTACCAGCTAAACCGAAATTACAGCTAGAAAGAAACTACACGAATGAATTAAATCAAAGAATAGACCATGGAGGGAATACAATAACGGCTCGATATGTTAACAATAATAATAATAGCAGCAGTAATGTTAATTATAATAATAGTAACAACTCAAGTCGGCATTCTTTATTTCATCTGGATACCAATTTTAAAAGCGGATTTAATCGCTCTTCGTCAAGTATAAATACCTCTACTGTTTCATCCCCTTCCATTTTACATATTCCTGCAATGATATCAAGGACTGGCACAGGTGATAGCAGTTTATCCCTTTCATCGCAAGGCTCTGCTTCAGTTAAAAAAAATGGATGGCATTCAATCGGCAACTTCTTCTCCGGTAGCTCAACTACACTTGAAGAACAACAACAACAGCAACAACAACAGCAACAACAACAGCAACATGCCAACCTTAAAAGCTCTATTCAACGCCCATCTTCGGTCATCGCTACCGATGATATCCTAATATCACCTCAGGTCTCTGGAACAAAGGCAACACAAAAGAGTGAAGTCAAGCGTAAAAATGTGATATCCGAGTTATTGGAAACGGAAAAAGTATACCAGAGTGATATGCTTGTACTAAAAGAGGTGTATTATGATGGTGCCAAATTAGCGATGGATTACTTTAATACGTCTGACATACGTCTTCTATTCTCTAATTTGCTGGCAATTGTAGAGTTTGAAAAGACATTTGTGGTTGTGTTGGAAAATGCATGTAAAGGAATAATGGTGGAAAGTATAACCGAAGGGACAGATTCAACATCTGTTGGCGCTACGTTTAGAGAGATGGTAAACAAACGAATTAAAGTAAGAGTTAGAGTTGAAGCTAATGACATAATTTTTTAGATGAAAATAATTGATGGTTTATACAGTGAATATTGTAAACGACATGAAGACGCTGTTATTAGATTGCAAGAACTGGAATTGAATTCTCAAGTCCAGATTTTCTTAGCTGTAAGTGAAATTTATACCTTTAATAACAAGCTAGCTTAATTCATGCATTATTACTTTTACAGGAGTGCAAAGAACAAATTCAGGGTAAAACAACCAGCTGGGATTTGGGAAGTTTGCTGATCAAACCAGTTCAACGTGTATTAAAATATCCACTATTGTTAAGAGAAATATTGTCATTAACACCAGAAAATCATCCCGACCATGATGATCTTTCTACTGCAGTAAAGGAAATACAAGAAGTTGCTGATAACATAAACGAAATTAAAAGAAGAAAAGATATCGTCGAGAAGATTGTAGGTGATAAGAAGAAGACCGAAATTAATGTAAGCGTGAACAGATTAAATATATATTATGAGTAATCATTTCTAATTAATCATAAATAAATAAATCATTAATTATAGGTTGTGTAAGTAGCACTTGTAGATGGTTACATTCTATCATATAGTTATTATTATTACTGTTATATATTAACCTAATTCATCAAATTAGACACGGCATCAATAAAAAGATTACGCGACGTGCTCAGAAAATTAAGCAAGCAGCCGGATTTGCAGCTGAACCTACACACGATATTTTATTCGATGCCTTACAGGCAAAATTTGAAGAGGAACAAGAATTAGTTAGACAGTTGGCAAGAGATATTCAAGGCTGGGTTCGACACGTAAAGATAGGATTTGACAATCTTCAACAACTGGCATGTAGTTTTGAATCACTTTATTCCTCTTGGGGTGGTGTCAGAGTAAGAAGTTTAACTGGTGTAAGCGACTTTAGTAAAATGGCAACATACTTGGCAACCACACTATCCCGGGAACTGGTAAGAAAAAAAAGAAAAGAAAAAAAGGCACTCATTTATACATTTTTGATGTATGAGTTAATGAGATATAACTAATAGTAATATCTTGGATAGGATAATGATATCAACGGAATTGTTTATCGTCGCATTGATGATTTTTTTAAAGTATTTGAAAATCCAAACCAAGTCATCCAAAAGAGAGCTATGAAAATCATTGATTACGATAGAGTGAGAGATTTAAAAGAAAAAGGCGATATTCCCGATAAAGCGCTTCAGGAGTCAGCAGATGTTTATGTATCTATCAATGCTCAACTTGTTGATGAATTACCAAAGTTTTTTGAGTTGACTATGAAGTATTTTGACATTATTTTGGGTGATCTTGCAGCAGTCCAATGTAAATTTTACATGCGAATGCATAAAGAATGGATAAAGCTTGTAGAACAAAATCTCGGTCTAGAAGCATCATCGTCATACGAAACTATTGTCAATGTTCAAATGAATCAAATGGAAAAAATGGGTGATAAAATTAATGACATTACAATTTTGAACAAGTATCGAAACCGCAGTAATTCTCGTAGTAGTTCATCCAGCCCTTCACAATTACGGCGTGAGTCACAGGATATGAATTCAATACGTTCTTTTGGTAAGGAGATAAATGATGTTAAAAAAATAAATGTTTACTGATTGTAATTGTTTAATAGAAAGCGCCAGTTACAACAAAGAGTTACCCCCTCTTTCACGTGAGTCAAATAATGTTAATAATAATCAAGCTTATACGGAGAAAGAGTATCAATACATTGTAATGTACGATTTTATAACCGACGAAGAAGATCAACTTGATGTCAAAAAAGGCACCATTATTCAAGTCGATCCAAATATGAGCCAAATGGAAGATGGGTGGTGGTATGCTACCTCTCTAGATGGTCATGAGTCAGGCTGGGTGCCTATGAATTACTGTAAAAGCCTATAGTTTTGTAATAATAATAAGAAGAACAGCTTTGTATTCTTTTTCCAGCATACACTGTAACATATACCGCTCTAATTATACTTTTAAATTTCTTTGTATATAAAATAGCTTTAAATTGATAATGAATCTGATAAAAGTTAAAGGTTTCAAGTGATTTTTTTTTATTTGTTATATAAGTTTAAATAGCTTTCATCCAAAGTGTCATGTTAGGGAAAGGTCTTAATGTGATTTGCTGTCGCTTGGTAACTTTGAAGTCAGGTTTCTCAAAGTATTGGATATCTCTAATCAAAACGGCCAAGAGTAACTTCATTTCAATAAGAGCAAATCTGTAACCAATACACTGACGTCCTCCAGCCAAGAAGGGCATGTATTGATAGGCATTACCGATTTTATCAGTGTTCCATCGGTAAGGGTTGAACTCTTCAGCATCAGGACCCCAAATATCAGTGGAGTGGTGTGAAGTTATAGGACTTAAGAAAATAGTAGTTCCCTTTGGAACATAGTAACCTCCCAAATTAACATCAACTGTTGTAATACGATTAGTAACCGGAACAGGAGGAATTAAGCGAAGTACTTCACGGCAAACGTTATTAAGAAGAGGTAAAGCGTTAATTTCATCATAGCTGGGAACTTCATCGCCTTTGAATAATTGAGAAACTTCAGCTCTGAGATCATTCTGGATCTGTTGATCCTTTGCTAATAGCCAAAGACACCAGCTTAAGCTTACACTAGTGGTTTCGTGTCTATAGAACAATAATTAAATAAATAAAAAAAGTCATAAATACCAGTTATTATTTTTGCTTATTTCTTACCCTGCAGCCAAAAATGTGAGGCATTGGTTTCTCAACTCTTCAGCAGTGAAGCCTTTACCAGTATCTTCATCAATTAAACCAACCATCAAAGCAAGGAGGTCCTTTGGCTTAGATGAAGTGACGCTTGCTTCTTTTTCAACTTTTGATCTTTCAATTCCAGCTTGAACAAGTGCTTTACTTTCCTCCTCAAGCCATCTTTCATCTCTACGAACTTCACGGTTTCTTTTAAAAGGAAGGTGTCTCACAAATGGAAAGATAATACCTAGAAAACGCAAAATGCTAATATCGGAAGAGAATAAATGAAGGTATGCCTGACTTAATTTATTTTGTTGTGAGGTGCCTGAGTATTCTAATGACTTGAGATCCTGACCGAAACCAGCCAATCCAATAACGTCTAATGTTGTCAAGGAAAGATCATTGGAAATGATGAGTTCGGTTAACTCATTGTTTTCTCCTACTTTTGTGGTTTCTTCTGATTTGAGTAAATTTAACCAGTGATTGCGTAAACTATGTGCTGAAACAGCCATGAGTGGTACTAATGCACGTGTAGACTGAACAGAGAATGCTGGATTCAACATTTTACGTTGGAATTTATGAACAGAACCCTATAGTAATAATTAGTGCATGTTATTCAGGGGGATGCATTGCTTTTCTTTTTTTTTTTTTGAAATTAGAATTAGTTGATTTCAATTCCACTCACCTCTGCTACTAATAAACCGTTTCCTAGGAAACGACGAAGAAAAGCAGACGATTCTGGGGTTTTCACATAATCATATTCATTTGTAGTGAGAATTTGCTTTACAAGATTATCATCAGTGACCACCAAGCGTGGTACATTCCAAGGACCATGATATTTTATGATTCCACCATATTTCTTTGACCAGCGTTTATGAGGAGCTCCAGATTCAGACGTGAAGATTTCTCTAAAGTTACCCATGAATGGAAACCATTCTACTTTAGGTCCAGGTAATTGGTTAAGAGGATGGATGTAAAGGCGATATGCGAAATACTTTGCAATAATATAGACAATATAAGCTGATATGCCAACTCTTGTAGCCACTTGTTTTACAGAAGCCTGAAGTCCAAGGGGTACCAAAACATATTTATCGAGATTTTCCTGCAATACCAATTGTATCTTTTCAAGTGGCAGGTCTTTAGGTAAAAATTTTAATACCATAATGTAAGAGATGTATTATTCTGTCATAAGAAAAAAGAAAGAAAATATACATAAAAAAGACTTCAATTTATGCTTTTTAGAATAATAGAAGGCGGTGATTTTTTACCCTCTATGACTGGTGGGTAAATCTATTTTGGTATAGTGCGATTTCGTATATATTTTTTACTAAATTTAGGAAGTTTCGTCATTTTTCGAGATATAATTTTTCTAAATTTATAACAAAAATATCTATTACCGCAACTCTTGTCCTCTCGTGCAACTTTATTGTTTGTTTATTTGTTGTTGCTTTTGTTTTCATTCTTGAATTTAAAGAGTTGTCTATCTTTGAAGAACGTTCATAACAGATCTGCGATACTGATATATTTCAATTCGTAACTATTGATAATGTTAATATGTTACAAAGTATTTTGTATTTCTCACAAGTCAAAATACGGATTCAATAGTTTCACTGAGATGGTCAAGTGACTTTTATAATGATGAGCTCAAAAAATCGGAAACCGTCGTAAAAAATGAGTCATAGGATCCAAATTAACGACAAGAGCAATACTGCCGTATAGCTTCTTTATTACAATGGCGTTAAAAAATGATAATAAATACTGAGTGGTCTTAGTACATTGTCTATCAAAATATTTCTCAATATCTAGATTCGATGCGCTTAAACATGGATACAAATAAATTGGATGGTAAGAAAGCTCTGTAGATAAACATAAACCCTCTTGGAATAGCTTAGAGATGGATATATTTTATAAGCAACTGTCTTTTCATGTACTATAATAAGGTTTTAAACCCCCATAAGTGGCGATAGTGTTGTTCCCTAATCGATGCATTAAAAAATACCACTTAAATTTTTGACAGATCGTTATCACCAATTTTTTATTTTTTTATACATATATTTTTTGTGTTCCTGGTCCACGTGGCTACTTCTATAAATTGGACAATGCTTGTAAGATTTGAAACTAATTTATTTTACCCCTCTGGGGTGTGTAATTATCGAGGTATCACTGTAATAGTAGTTTTAGGATCCAATAATGATAGCGACTTACAATAGACAGTCAAAACGATCAAACACATATATAAAGAAGCAATAATAATAATAATAATAATAATAATAATAATAATAGAAGAAGCAAAGCAAACCAGCGGCTGTTTGTTACTTTTTCTGTCATCTATCTTTATTCAAATAACGCAGCCCCTTTCTTCTTCTTCTTCTTTTACAGAAAATAACAAGTATATGAACAGCTGTCAAAAAAGTAGTGCAATTATCGAGGTACCACTGTATTATTACTCGTGCCATTATATCGTAGCTCGAAGGACAAAATATCATGATTTTCATGCCAGTAACCAAAGGTCAAGCGGCGATAAAAATGTTATATAACAAAAGTGAAAAAAATATATGAGTATAAAAGAAGGAGAATAGGTGTGTGTTGATAAAGCAATAAAGAATACTTATATTAAATAATAAAACTAAGTATAGACGTTTATATCTATAATGGGCATATAGTGAATTCCACTAATTTCAAAGGCCATGACTTGAAAGGAATGAAGATTAACCGCTCAATGGGTTCCGATATATTTGTTTACTAGTTTTATAATACAATTGTATTAATACTAATAAATAAATCAAACAAATGTCTCTATTTTATCCTTTGTATTAGTTCTGTGTTTTTTTATGAGAATTATGAAAGATTTATATTAAGTAATCATATTTAATAAAACAAAAACAAATCAAGAATTACCACCAGCACTACCATTGTAAGCTGCAAAAATCAGTTTAAGCCAAAACACCAACTGCTATATTGTGATTTTATTAGACATCCTTAAGTTATATCTTTTTTTTTTTTATCATTGTTCGTGAATGCTACTTTGTCTATTCGGTTTATAATCGATGCTCTTGTTTATATTTTATGCATACCTAGAAACCGAAGCTAAATTTTTAAAAGAATTGCCTACTGATGTTATAGTGTTTACTAGTAACACTGTTAATGTAAGTTGGATATTAGTTGCAAATATCGTCGGTACTAAATAGTTTTATATTAATATAAGTTTAAAACAGGTACTGTTGAAACTGCTAGAAATAATAATCTAGTATAAGAATATTATACTATTGATTAAAGCACTATAGAAATTGGTTTGAAAAGTTTGGTGATGGAAATTTCTTTCTCGAATATAAGAATAATTAGGTAGGACCATTGTGGAAAATCTAGGTATTTTCACTGAAGTAAAAAAAATAATAAAAAAATAAACAATTATAAAGTCGATTTAAATTCCTCTACAGGATGTTTTTAGCCTTATTAATATCTAAGTTGTTTTCTTTTGGAGGGTCCTTTTATATTAAATTTTGATATTTGTTTGTTTGTTATTATTTGTTACTGTTAAGTTTTGGTGTGTGTAATCCATGCCGGTTACACATATTTTATATGGAAATGATTAAGATATGAGGCGTGATTTTTGTGGTCATAATTTGATCTATATTATAAGTATATTATCCTATAGTTTTATTTATGTGATATTTCACCACAACCATAATATATATTAGATGAGGAGTTAAAGATAATAGTAGATATTTCCCCGCATCAAACTTCAGTTGACTCAGTATAAGCACTTGAAGTAAGTGAAAGGATACATATATAGAAGTATCTATAACCTATACATAAGAACAAGAAAGGTTGGTGTTAGGTGCTTTAGGTAAGGCAAGACAAGAACTAGATGAGGTTTTTACTTGTGATTCTAAACTGATATTTTATTAATGATTAATTGAAGATATTTATATGAATTGAGAGTTTTAAAGAATGATATTAAGAATGATGATAAATATAAAAAGGAATACTAAGAGCTAAGAATAATAGAGATAATAATATGAAAATGATATAATAAGTTAAATAACGATAATTGATAAAGTGTTTTGTTGTGTAGCTGTCAACTATGTAATGATATTGAGAATTACTACATTGACAGCTATACAACAAGGAGCAATGAGGAAAGGGGAACAAACGAGGAGACATCAGCTAGGCATCAACCAAAGTAGTCATCACAGTAAGTGACTAAATAACTATTTGTATTCTGAAAATAATCACAACAGTGAAAAAACTGGAGAGGTAAGGGCCTCATAATTTGACTGAAAGACAGTAAATCCGACGTTTAAGACATTTTTTCATCACCATTTCGTCGACCTAAACATGCTTCAGTTTTATATTGAACTTTAGCTTACAATGAAAATGGATGCTATAAAACAACAAAAAATGTAAGATTCAGCAAGTTGATTGAAATTGGCAACCGTAAAAAATCTTAGCCCGATCTTCAACTTAAAATACTTTACTGGCTGTCTGATTTTCTATTATAGGTAGAGCTGTCTTTGGTATATTGAAGGAAGACGATATTATTAATGCAGATACATTTTGTAGCCAACATTTCATTCTAAATGACAACGTAAAATCTCATATTGGAAAAGCAAAAGCAAAAGCAAAAGCAAAAGCAAAAACAATTGAGAAGTTGTTAAACACTCTAGTTTACAAGTTTTTGGCTCATCTTAGTCATTCATAAAAAGTTTTGCCTTCCAGTTATCTTTTTCTACGTCTAGGTGATTGTGTTAAAAATAAATGAAAAACAAAACAAATAAAGAAAAATAAAGACTTTTTTTTTACTCTGGTTATCACCTTTCTTTTATATAAAATGTAAAATAAGTCTACCAACATGCTATTAAATGTATGTGTGTTCTGATGGATTTAGTTTTGATTAAAAAAGTTAGTTCTTGATAAAGTTATAAGTATTTAAATATATGATGTAAAGTCGAATTCAATATCACAGAATCATTATGCTACGTACTATGTATACTAAGAATTATGAAGTGATACCTCTATAATAGAGTATATGTTATTCAAAAAATCAGCTTGAACATCAATTACCGGAAGAACAGCAAATAAAACGGTTACTACATAATGCTACTGAGATATTATAGTAAAGTATATATTTGATTCAAAACTTAGCGCGTTTTAGATATAATTTCTAACACATATTGCAAAGATGAACTATACAATGACTGAAAAAATTAAAATTAAAATTACAAATCTACTTACAGAGAAATCAAAGCTATGGGTGAACCTAATACAAAATGCTTAATGATAGTATTAGTTCATCACTTAGAAGATTACTAGAAGAATTTGTTATCTTTTTCATACTCTGAAGCTCTAGTAAACTCAGTAACAACCATAAAGTCAATAAAATAAGGGGAACTGTCCAGCGAGCCAAATCACCAATAGAACTATATTAACTAAGAGAGAAATGTATTTATTTTTAATAAAGAGTAATTAACAGCTCTATCAAAGTAACGTTTTTACACTTTTAGTCTTCACAATAGATAGTAACAGAAATGCGTAAAATATATGAATCAAAGCTCTTTGGGGTATCCATAGCAGTGTTTTATTTTGTTTGGTCATCTGAAAAAAAAGGAGAATGTGTTGCAACTTTATAGAAAAAATAAAAATAAAATGTTAATTCAAGTATGCTTATCATGAAGCAGCACCAGATAAAAATAAAAATTGTAACATTATACTTGACCTTATTCTTAGAGAATAGATCCTTGTTTTTTTTTTATATACTGTAACTACTGAAGGTTTTTTCTCGCTCTCACTTCACTGATATTTTTGTTGGATTAATGCACAACTCATCATTGCTGTATATCATGTACTTGTGTTTTAGTTTAAAGCATTATTCATCAAATTTTATTATCTCTTTTATAACTGCTCAACTAATTGGGCTTGGTTTAAATTTAATTGTAATACACAGATGGAAAAATCATGGAAATACACTATTTCCGGTATATTTTGTCGCCAATTTTGGGTTGGGTGTCGTTGTGAGTGAAAAAAATATCACTGGTTGAAAAACAAAATGTCACTGACTCAGAATTAAAATGTCGTTGGCCCAGAAATAATATATCGCTTGCCAAGAAAATCATTTATCGCTCGATAAGAAAATAGAGTGTCGTTGAAAAAGGGACAA
>VCJD01003624.1:566-11279 GCA_024140245.1 Backusella tuberculispora | reverse complement strand
GTTTTGTTTTTGTCTTGTTTAGCTTTGCTTTGCTTTTTTTTTACTCAATTTTTTTTTTTTTTGAAAAAAAAAAGATGTGTTAACTTGCTGGCTCCTCCTGATGATGTTGAATTCCTTCGTACAGCACGCACAATCTATCGTCAGCAAGGAAAATACGCTCAAGCTCTTAACTTGTCGATTCGCGTCGGTGAGATGGATTTGATTAAAGAAGATTTTGAACAATGTCCTGATCTGTAAGTATATAAAAAAATAAAAGAGAGAGAGTGTGTGTGTGTGTAGTAGTAGTGTTATTATTCTTTGTTTTTCTTATACATTTTTTTTTAGTGCACTTAAGAAGCAAATGGCTTTCCAACTCGCACGCCAGCAAATCCATATCGAAACTGAAGATGCTGATCTTAACGCTTGTATCAATAATACCAACTTATCACGTTATTTCTTGTCTCTTGCCCGCGAATTGGATGTAATGGAACCAAAAGTACCAGAAGATATTTATAAGAGCCATTTGGAAAATCACAGTAAGAAACTCAACCATTATTATTATTTCAAATTGATCAAATAGCTAATCAAATTTGACTTATTATAGGAACTGCATTCAGCAGCAATATTGACTCTGCTCGTACTAACTTATCTTCTACTTTTGTAAATGCTTTTGTCAATGCTGCTTTCTGTAAGGATAAATTGATGATTACTGATGATGACAATGAACCTTCTTGGATTCATAAGACAAAGGAACATGGTATGACAAGTGCCACCGCTTCTCTAGGTCTTATCTGTCTCTGGGATATTGAAACTGGTTTGAGTTTAATTGATAAATATATGTATTCTAATGATGATCATATCAAGGCTGGTGCTTTATTGGCTATTGGTATTTTGAATTCTGGTGTACGTGAAGAATCAGATCCTGCTTTGGCTTTATTGTCCGAACACTTGGAATCCAACAATGTATCCATTAAACAATCTGTCATTTTTGGGTAAGCCTTGTTCTTTTTTTTAAAAAAAAAAAGAAAAGAAAATTAAATGTAATATATAGTCTTGGTCTTGCATATGCTGGTTCTGCTCGTGAAGAAATCTCTGAATTGTTATTACCTATTGTAAGTGACACCGCCTTGTCAATGGAACTCTCTTCATTAGCAGCATTGGCACTTGGTATGGTATTTGTTGGTTCATGTGATGGTGAGATTACTAGTACTATTTTGCAGACAATGATGGAACGCGAAGAGAACTATCTCAAGGAATCTTGGTCTCGCTTTATGGCATTGGGTTTAGGTCTCTTGTATCTTGGTAAGCAAGAAGCATCTGAAGCCACTTTGGAAACTCTCAAGGCAATTGAGGTTCCTCTTGGTAAGCAAGCTGAAGTTCTTGTTGAAGCCTTGTCCTATGCTGGCACCGGTAATGTGTTGAAGATCCAAAAGATGCTTCATATGTGTAATGATCATTTGGATAAGGAGAAGGAAGATGATACATTCCAAAGCTTCGCCACTCTTGGTGTTGCGTTGATTGCTATGGGTGAAGAAATTGGTTCTGAAATGTCATTGCGTACATTTAATCATTTGGTAAAGTATACAGAAGATTAAAAAAAAAAAAGCATTCTAACTGGTAAAACAAATGAAATAGATGCATTATGGTGAGCCTACTATCAGAAAGACCGTTCCTTTAGCATATGGTCTTTTGTGTGCATCCAATCCTCAAGTTAATATTCTTGATACACTTAGTAAATATTCTCACGATAATGATAGCGAAGTTGCTGTCAGTGCCATCTTTGCAATGGGTCTTGTAGGTGCTGGTACAAACAATGCTCGTCTTGCACAAATGTTAAGACAACTTGCCAGTTTCTATCATAAAGACGCACCTAGCTTGTTTATGGTACGCATTGCACAAGGCCTCTTACATATGGCAAAGGGTACAATGACATTGAATCCTTTCCACACTGATCGCCAGATCATGTCACCTGTCGCTATTGCCGGTTTAATCACAAGTATTATAACATTTACTGATCACAAAACATGTAGGTATTTTTTATTTATAAGCATCGCCATTTTTCTAATAGTGCTCTCCTTTCTTTTTAGTTATCTTTGGTAAATATCATTACCTATTATATTCACTTGTCACTGCCATGTACCCTCGCTTCTTGATCACATTTGATGAAAGCGTTGAAAACTTGCCAGCCACTGTTCGTGTTGGTCAAGCTGTTGACGTCGTTGGTCAGGCAGGTAGACCAAAGACAATTACTGGTTTCCAAACACATTCTACACCTGTCCTTCTTGCTCATTCTGAACGTGCAGAATTGGCTACAGAAGAATGTAAGTAAAAACAATTGTACAACTCACATGTGTATATGACTAACATACTTTAAATTCATATAGACATACCTTTGGCACCTGTTCTGGAAGGCATTGTACTGTTACGAAAGAACCCAGACTACATGGAGGAAGATAATGAATAAACACGCCAAATTAAATTTTTATATACACACACAAAAATAAAAAAATAAATAATGCATAAAAGTTGCTTAGAAAAAAAAGTATAATATACTTTATTGTTATTATTATTATTAGTAAATATTACAAGTTCATATAATTTTGTCCCACTTGTTCTACTAATTGTAAAAAGGTCTTTGAGTTATGTATACAATTACCACCCAATACAATACGAACACCAGGAGTAGAAGCATTCAGTTGAGCAACGTATCTAGCCTCTTCAAATGTAGCACCACCACAAATGAAAACAATGATATCCTGAGGTCTTTCACGTGCTAACTGAATATTTCCATCTACAAAAGGATAATCTGTATCCTTTAAACGTGCCTTGATCAATAAATCTAGAGTATCACCCAAAAGTGGTGTATGTTGGGTATAAACATTTTCTACACCTTTCAATCCTTTAAGTGCACTCTTTCCTCTGGATAAAATCGATTGATTGGAAAACAAATCATCCTGTCGTTGTTGATAACCAGCATAATAGAGCATGGCAGGAATTAACTAAACGTAAAAAAACAAATGTATATTAAATAACATATACAACACAAATGATACCCAATTAAAAGAGAGAAAAAAAGAAAAAACCAGCTTACCGCACTCTTTCTCTCGCTCACGCCTACACTATCTAATGATTCAATCAAAGATTTAACTGCATTGTTTGACATTCTTTCGTATCTCAAAGCATATAACAGGACCAAGCGTATTTTTGCTTCTTCAGGTATTTGAGGAGTTTGTATCAACCTTTGAATGTTTTTGAGATCACTGTTTGGATTTTCGTTACATGCCAGTCCTTGTTCCAATTCACTGACTTCCAACAGATGATCCTGAGACACCCTTCTACTTAATTCACTCACCAAGGCCACGTGTTTAGATACATTACCCGACAACTTTCTAAATTCTGGATATTCCTCTACAAAACGCTTCATATCTGCAATAGATTCAATATTCATATTTGACTTTGTCTTGCTTTGGTATTCATCAACATAGTGTTTAATTGTTGCACCCAAATCACCCAAGTTAAGATACATGGACTTTTTAAAGAAAGGATCCTGGTCTGGAGAGAGTACAATTTCCTATAGTATAATATAATGAACATTTATTTGATTGACGGTGTTTTTGTTATTATTAATCATTCTTATTTACCTTGAGTTCACTCTTTACTTCAGGAACGTTTGTCATATCGACTCTTCCGTGATGGATTCCAATAAGCTCATGTACCATAGCTTGGTAAGTCCACTGTGTCAGCAGAGGTGTGACAGGGTCATTTTTTCTATCCAGAATCAATAGAATAGGTGGTGTATCTGGTCTTCTAAAATCAAAAAGCTGCCCTTCTTGTCGAATAGTTGCCTGTATCTCTGTCGCGAGACGTTTTGCCATAGCACTGGCTCCTGCATAACGGATCACAGGTTTTTTCTTTAAACTTAATAAAACAGCCAAAACGCCCTTGACAGATTGCTCAAACGTATCAGGATCCCAAGAATTAATAGAATTACCAAATAAATAATGCGGATCCTGGCCAAACGAATAAAGGTCTGGGTTGATTGCAAGATAGTCACCATAGTATTCTTGTACTTCTCGAATTACTTCATGTTCATCTACTTCAGCCAGTTGTTCAATGTCTGCTTTTCTTAGAGTATTACTAAAAACTAAATATATATACATATTAAATTATTTAGTATCTTGAAAATGACAACAATAACAACAATAGTGATGCTAACATAAATAATAGTCTCCATAGGAAGGCTCTCTTAGCTCTGCAATAAGATATTGAAGTGTTTCACGAGTAGGCCTTAGAAAGCAAATACACTTCAGATGCTTCATCTTGTCTCTGCTTCGATTATCGATGCGATCAATTAAATAGCATTCTTTTGTAAGCAAAGTTGACTGAGTCGTTACAAGTGAAATGATGGGTGTCTACGTGTAAAACGTTAAGTATATGTTACTGTTATTATTAATAGCAGTTATTTACAGTTTCTGTGTCTAAGAGAAGTGCCTTCATTCCAGGCACTTCATTTATCATTTTTTCAGCATAATGCTGAACTGCTTTAATCACATCCATTTTCTGTTGTCTTTTCTACAATAACAAAAAAAAGATAAATAAAAGTAAAATACTAGATGAAGAGAATATTCTGCTTTTGTAATATTTTGAAACGCCGAACGTGAGTTTATTTCGAGAAATGAGCTTACAAAGTGTTAGGTAATATTTAATGTAATATAGTGTAGAGTATAAAGAGCTCTTCAGTTAGTTATCCTCTTCTATGAGCTTAATATTGGATTTAAAGTTATATTTATTTATTTTTTCTAAGAAAAAAAAAAAGGTGATAAATCATTGCAATACAAATTCTAGAAAAGATAAAAAGTTCCTTTTATGTCTACTATAAGTGGTCCTTAAATAGAATACACTAGAGTAATTATATTTATATAGTATATATAATAGTAGATAAACATGTCAAAAATATATCATTATTCCCCTTTTTTGTTAGTACCTTGAATAAAAAAACTCCTTTCTAAATGGCTAGCAGGTTATTCGTACTACTGGCAAAAATGAGATCCCCATCACACTGCGGTTCCTCCCCTTATCAATTAGATATAAATACTAAACCGCAGCAAAATGTGGTGATACAGAACAAGATTGTAAGCAGAAAGGAATGAAGAAAATGTATATGATGTTCTTCAAAGCAATTTAATAATGAGATATAAAATGTATGAAGAAATGAAAATATCGATAAACGATATATAAGAATGTTATTATAACACTATAAAAAATGGTGTCCTTCCATTTCCTTAAGCTAAAATGCTTGAAAAAAAAAAGAATCATTGAGTAAAGCATCTTGTAAAACCTTAATAAAAAGCAAATATTTATATCGAAATGGTTTTACGAATCTCTATACTCTTTATCTACTTTTGTATGGTTTTCATCATGGTAGAAGATAATATAACAGGCGTTTCTTGGATGCTGATTCTTCAAGGAATTGCTGTTATATTGAGTGCTAGTTGGTTAATTCGACAGCGAATGCGTTTAATCAAATTGGATGATGATAGTGTAACTTTTATAAAAGAATATACAAAAAGAGACGTTTCAGAACTCTTTTCGGACGGAAGCCGTATTTCACGTATCTTATTTGAAACGGTGATAGCATCTGCCACTTGTATTTATATACTTATATCAACTATACATCAACAGCTAGTGCTACCTGCTTTATATCTCTATTTTGTCATCCTTATGGCCTTACGCTTGGTGCGGTCTCTCTTCGATTTCCTTTACCAAATGACTGGAGATGGACAATCAATGTCCATTTATTTTTTATTTACTTTGCCACTTTGATAGTATCTACTACTAATCTGATAACGACGATTTGGGAGGATCTCCTTATATCAATTAAAAACATGTTCCCTCAGATTTTAATTTTGATCGCTAGCCTCGATATAAAAAAAAGGCTTATTCTATAGAATCTACCGTGCAAATAGAAAATCATTTATAATGTAGACAACACTATCCATTCTTGGAGCTGTCATCTTTTTTTTTCGCCGCACTGCCTTAACAAACACCTGCTACTTATCGAAAACTATACTAAAGGTAATAATGAAATAGTCATTAAAGGTTTTGATTATGTGTGCGTTATGGGCCTATGCACTATGACAATTAGCTTGGTAGACTCACAGCCTTGGTTCTATGGTAATTATAATAAAAATATCCTAATATATTAAGAGAAGACTATAAACTAACTATTGTATTCTAAATAGCTAATTCATACGCAGAGCTTCGTATAGAGGCCATGTTAAACCTTGAAATTTACAGAAAAATATTGCGTAGACCAGATATTTCAATATCACCAGGGGGAAATCAGCCAGATAGTGATATTATATCTAGCATGAGAAGAGTTGTTAATTTAATGAGCACAGATGCAGCTAGAATAGCATCATTTTTATCATGGTGGTTTACTATTCGTACAGCACCTACTCAAATTATTATTGGCGTATATTTTTTCTATTCTTTGTTGGTCTGGGCGTGCTTATTAGGTTTATTTGTTATGGTATTTTTTATTCCTTGTCATCACATCAATGTCAATATGTTAAAAAATGCAGAGGAAAAAATGATGGGTGCCCTAGACCGTCGATTATCGCTCATGAACGAGGCTCTACAAGGTATCCGCCAAATTAAATTCTTTGTTTTGGAAAAAAAACTGGGAGGAGCGTGTACTAGAAACTAGAATGGAATAATTGAAGCATTTAAAAACAATAAGCATCTCTGAAGCTATTTTCAATATATTTTGGAACGGGTAAATATTATTATATATAAGCTTGAAAATGCTTTTACTTATGAAGATAAAGTATTCCATTGCTAGTTACTGTCATTTCATTTTTTGCGTTCACAATACTTCGAGGAAAAGAGCTTACAGCGCCTATTGCATTTACCGCAATCACTATATTTACAGAACTTCGATTTGCACTAAATGTATTACCGGACACAGTGGTTATGTTTTTTCAGACTCTTGTAAGGTAAATAGTATACATGTGTATATTTGGTTTGAAATAGAAATAAAATGGAAAGAAAAGAAGAGAACAATAGATTGACTAGAAGATTATTGTATCCGTCGAATTGAAATCTATCTGAACGAAAAAGAAATTGACTCACCACCAAAGATCAATTTTTCGGAGCCAGTGAAAATAAGTTTTGAAAACGCAACAGTCAGTTGGATAAAGCAATACAATTCTGATAAAATTGAGATACCTAATGACCTTTTTAAACTGAAAACATTAACCTTGAATTTCCTAATGATAAACTCTCAATTATATGTGGTCCGACAGGCGCAGGAAAGTCACTACTCATGCTCAGTTTATTAGGCAAAACTCAAGTAGTGGAAGGCAACATACAATGTCCTCTAGTTCCTTTTCCAGACAACTTAGAAGATGCTTCCATAGGGAACTTCATTTCGCCTTCTACCACATTAAATTCTAAAACACCACCCGAATGGATCTTAACTCACTCGATTGCTTATGTAACACAAGTTCCCTGACTTCAAAATACATCTATAAAAAAACAATATTTTGTTCGGTTTACCGATGATAACAGAACGTTACAACGAAACTTTATTTTGCTGTACTTTGGACAAATATATCGAATATTTAGAAAACGGTGATGACACTATGGTTGGAGAGAGAGGAATTACATTATCAGGAGGTCAGAAAGCTAGAGTTGTACTTACTAGAGCAGTCTATTCTCGAGCACAAAATGTATTTATGGATGATATTTTGAGTTCTGTCTATTTTCATACAGTAAAACATATCTATGAATTATGTCTATTGGGTCCATTAATGAAGAAGAGAACACGAATTCTAATCACATATCAAGCTAATATTTGTATCCCCGATAGTGAATACATTGCATACGTTAAGGACGGACAAGTTAAAATGTCAGGTTCTCCAAAAGCTCTTTATACCTCTAGTCAATTAAATCTGGCGGTTGAAGAAGAAGATAGTGAAGGAACTAATAAAGAAGACGAGAATTTAGTCTCAGAAAAGTCATTGATCGAGAAGAAGCCAAAAATCCAATTTGAAGAGGAAGGCAAGTTTATTTTTTAACCTTTATAGTTACTCAATATTAAATCTCATACATTTCAAATACTCTGTTTTAAGTAGAGAGTCCGGAATGGTTCAATAT
This sequence comes from Backusella tuberculispora, assembly GCA_024140245.1. NCBI lineage: Eukaryota > Fungi > Mucoromycota > Mucoromycetes > Mucorales > Backusellaceae > Backusella > Backusella tuberculispora. The sequence goes on along the minus strand of VCJD01003624.1, from coordinate 3,140 downwards.
AAACACTATAAAACGTATCTTTCTAGGGTAGGAGGGCTAATGTTTTGGACTACCGTTCTACTCATATTTATTTCTGTTAGGGGACTCGACATTACGTCAGTCTCTTGATTGAAAAACTGGACCTGATATTATGAAACAAAAAACACAAACATTTTAGCTTCTGAACCTATTTCTACCAACAAAACGAATGAACCTTCATTACATGGCCCACTCACCACAATTCAGCATTTAACTGTTCAAGCTTCTATTAATTGCCTGGCTTTACTTCTGATGATGATACGTTTTTCGATAGTTTTCTGGGGCGGTCTAAAAGCAAGTAAAACAATATACATTGAACTACTTCATAGAGTGTTCCGTGCTCCTCTCCGCTTATTTGATAAAACTCTAGTTGGACGTATTCTCAATCGATTCTCAAAAGATTCTGATACGATTCACATTGACGTTGCACCAAGTATTGCTGAATTTATATTTCAGGCTATACAGGCTATATCTATTGTTTTTGTTGCTATTTCCGTACTTCCAATATTTATCATTCTGATGATTATACTTCTTATAAAAAACGTTTTACTTGGTAAAAAGTCTATTAATGCTTCCCGTGAATTCAATAGAATCAGTTCAATTAGCCGTTCACCTCTCTTCACTCATTTTAGTGAAACAATTGCGGGTATCTCTACAATCAGAGCATATGGAATAAATAAGGATTTTATGCTAAATTTTATTGCTAAAATAGATTTTAGCTCGAAACCTATGTATTATGGTTGGGTAGTGACGAGATGGATAAGCGTACGGGTCTCTGGACTAGGTACTTTAGCAAGCTTTTTGGTGGCAACTTCTATTTTCTTAAACCTGGATTATATAGATGCTGCTACAGCAGGCTTTTGCTTAAACTATATACTTTTGTTTTCAGATATAGTAAATTTTCTAGATAAAATTGATACTCTTCAACTATTAACGGTTTTATTATTACAAGACATTCCGGGGCGTAAGAAAATATACTTCACTTGATATGAACTTTAATGCTGTTGAACGTGTGGTAGAATTTATGGAATTGGAAGAGAAAGCACCATTTATTACGGAGAAAAGACCTCCTAAAAATGTAAGTATAATAACCTCACATGCTTGCACTTGATAATAGTAATAATATTCGTACAGTGGCCATCGAAAGGCCATATTAAAGTAGATAATCTGGAAGTCAGATATGCATCTGATTTTAATCCTGTACTAAAAGGGATTAGTTTTTCTGTTAATTCACGAGAGAAAATTGGTATTGTTGGTAGAACAGGATCAGGCAAATCGACTTTGGCACTCTCTTTTTTCCGTGTCATTGAACCACTTAATGGTCAGATTGTTATAGACGATTTCAATATTTCTGAAATTGGTACTCAAGATTTACGTAGCAATTTGACCATTGTTCCTCAAGGTAAATACATTTTATAGCTATTTTTATTTTGCTTGTTCTTATATACTTTATACATATACCTGTTTAGATCCTGTTTTGTTCTCGGGTACTCTTCGTGATAACATGGATCCATTTAATCATTTTAAAGATGATGAAATATTTACAGCTTTTAGAAGAGTTCAGCTTCTATCACAAAATGAAGTTGATCAGTTGAGTCAAGATATATTGGAAGAAGATGGTGACAACAATAAAAATTTATCCAGAGATCTCAGCACTAAAGTGAGCGAAGGTAGTAATAATTTTTCACAAGGCCAACGTCAGCTACTTTGCTTAGCAAGAGTATTACTTAAACGCAACAAAGTAGTATTATTGGACGAATCCACAGCTTCAGTGGATTTTGATACAGACTTGAAGATTCAAGACACTATTCGCCAAGAATTTCCAGACCATACACTCTTGACCATTGCATACAGATTACGTATCATTACTGATTATGACAAAGTATTGGTATTAGATCATGGTAAAGCTATAGAGTTTGATACTCCATATAATCTTATTCAAGGAAACGGTATGTTCAGATCACAATGTGAAAAACCAGGTGAATTTGAAGACTTACTTAGCATAGTCACTATATCACATCAACAGAAATAACTGAATGAGAGACCATATGTCTATCAATACGAATAAGTAAAACACATATAAATCAATAAAAGTGATTCTAAAAAATAATGATATTTTTTAACTGTTTTATCAACTAAAGTAGCAACATCAACTTCTTTTGGTTTTTTAATTAGCTATTTAGCTATTTAAAAATAACTATTCTTTTCGTTTATGCTCATTCTTAATTGCAATCTGACTAGAAATGTTTGACATTAATTTAATCGCACGAAATATAGTTTTACTTATAGGACTTGACATTCAATTTAAGCATAGCTTCCAAGTCACGGCTTTCGTATAATAACACTACTAGGTTTATTGTTAAAGCAAAAAAAAAAATCCTCTGACTCTCGAAACACTTCAACTATTACTTAGATATAGCACTGGATTTTTTTTTTAGAAGAGCCGTGTAGTTTATTCTGTGTATAACTACTATATTTCACCACTCGATATTGTGACTTCAAGCTATTCTGCTTCAATAAAATCAAACTTGCTGAAGCTGAAATATTTCCATTACT
>VCJD01003611.1:6801-23844 GCA_024140245.1 Backusella tuberculispora | reverse complement strand
AAAAAAAAAAGAAAAAAGAAAAATAGACCCAAAATAAACCCAAAAGAATTACAAGTGAAAATGAAAACTGATATAAACTATATAAGCTAATGGTATACTAAAAAATATCAATTAAAAGTTATTCGTATGCAATTATGTAAAAAAAAAAAAATCCAACCTTTTTACGTGATTCTTAGATCTGGTGAATCATTGTCCAACTTTTAGATGATGAAACGCAATACTCAAGTTACAATGTTTACTTGTGAGACCTTCATCTATTTTGATCCTAATTTGGCTATATCTGTTTGGAGGATTTTAGTCTAAAATGTGTAGTGTTTGCGGTCATTTAAAATAATACCTTAATGTAGTACATCATCATCTGGAATTTCAAATGGAAGACCCTCATGATTAAATCAAACTTTTTTTTACAGTTAACCGACATGGTTAAAATTTCATTTAACATACAAATTGGAATAACCAACTTAGCAGATACCCCATTTTAATTTTAAAACTCATTACCATATCTTTTTTTTTTTGAAAAAAGAAAAAGAAAAAAAAAATACAAAGGCTCAGTGTAATGAGATTAGAGCTTAAAGAAAGTATATTTCATTGCTTTTGAACATTTAATGCTGGATATATAATTGTAAGCTCACCCATTTTACAAGCATTTAACTTTAATTAAATAAATTACCTTTTGTTTATACACTCAAAAAAAAAGACTAAGTCATTGTGATATTATGTATATGTTTTATTATTCTAAAGTCTATAATATTAACAATGATTAGATAAATCATTTAATTTTGTACGAAACTAATTATAAAAAAAAATTACTGAGCCAAAGCTACAGCCACGCTATATGCCCCACTATGACTAATGGAGACATTGATGTTTTTAATCCCTGCAAGTGCTGCAGCAGATTCTGCGTCTTCTGATAAAACAACTTCAGGTGCGCCTATACTATTTGACTTGATTTCAATACTCTTTAAAGGAGCACCAGCACCTTTAGATGGGATTCCACCATAGGAAGATATAGCCTTGAATACAGCCTCCTTCGCGGACCAGCGACCAACAAAACTAGCCTGGGGATCGGAACGAGAGTTACAATATTCAATTTCGGAAGCAGTGAAATTACGTTCAATAAATGTAGGGTTATCAATATTGACAGCATTTGTTAATTCAACATCCACTCCGACACCTCTCTTTCCAGCTCGCTGTTCAGTAAGGGATTCAAGTATATTTCGGGTATCATCTACATTTCCTGCAGTAGGTGTTGGTAAATTGGCAGATTTGTGATTGAACTTCCATGAATTTGATTGTTTTGAATATTCAGCTCGGGCATGCGGATTCAAATATACAGTGTACTCAAGGTCGCTGGAATAAGGTGGCTCAGTCTTTACCTGGACAAAATCGGAAAGCCCAGTAAGAGAATCGTGAAGATAGCGGTATGATTTATCATATCTGCGAGAATTTTTTTTTTGGTATTCTTCGTACTGGTTTTCTTCTAGTGAAGCGAGAATATAGTCAGGGTGAATAATCAAAATTTCACCACCTGCCTGACCAAAACCAAAAGATTTGAGTATACCAGCCTTCAATCCATCTGTTTGAATTGAGCGTGAAGGGAAAACAATATAATCATATTCTTGTAAGAGAGTATCGATATTGTCAGCATTACGATTTCCAGGAACAATACCACTCAAAAGAGATTGCATTACACCATTAGCCATCCAGGAGGCAGCAGGACCCTTGGGATGACCGGTTAAGTATTTCTGGGTGATTGCCAAAAGTGCATTACCCTTAGTACGGCCGAGATGCTTCATTTGAGTATTAATGACCTTTGATTCATTCTTATCATTAGCTTTAGTAGAAGTACCATGGAAGGAAGCAATACCAATATCATCAATAGTAAGTCCATAAACTGCTAAAGCACCACGAATAACAGAAATTGACTTATCTCGCTGATAGAAATTGTGGTTCCAGTTTGACAATGCCTCCTTTTCTTGACTCTTTGCTTCGGTGTTAATGAAAGTGGTACGCTCTTGTAACCATGCTTCTTCATCTTCTTCATTAATATATCCAGAAGCTTTGAGTTCCTCTACTTCTTCTCGTAGTGCCTTGTATTCACGTTCAACCCAGGTCTTGATTTGTTCACGGCGCTCATTAACTTGCCTGGCACGATATTTAAAGTTTAATAACGGAGAAGCTCTTTTTCCTGCACTTTCGCGAGCAGTAGTCAATATACCAGCACCAGGAGCAGGTACCGAGCGTCCTTCTTTATCAGTAGCGGTGTTGGTAAGGGCAATAATACCGTATATAGGTGAACCAATCTCAATGGCAGTAGCAGCTGTCATAAGAATATGTGTTGCTGAACCATGAGACTCCATAAAACCACCTCTAGTACTAGTTGTCGGGCGAGACATTTCTGCAGGTGAACGCCCTTGTTTAAGCTCTTCATCTGTGTTAGAAGTAGCCTTCATATTACCAAACTCACAACTAGATTCCTCGGTAGTTTCCTCTGAAGCACCAGCAATCATGATTTTAGCTTTACCAGACAAGAGTGAGTCACAAGCTAACTCTATGGAAACAGCAGCGGTAGCACAGGCATTAACAGGGGTCTTAACAGGGCCGGAAGAAGAGATAAGTAACATATTGATCCAAGCTGGCATTGTGTTGATCTGTGCTTCTTGAAGAATATCTTTCTGTACTGGCTGATCGAGAAGTCTGCCTCTAAACATACCCCTTTGAGCACCTTGACCACCAACACCAGAGCCAGTTGTATTACCAATTTCAGAAACATGAATATATTTGAAGAATTCATAGGGATCTGTGATACCAGCAGATACAAATGCTTCAACAGTTGACACGATGTTGTACAGAGTAACAGGATCTACTTGATCAATGATGTCCTGAGGAATACCAAAACGCTTAGCATCCCATCCACTTGGGATTTGTCCAGCAACAAGTCTATCAAAACGGAGTGCTTTTGGAACATACAATGCTGCACCCTTACGTATATTGACGCACCAATCTCCATTAGAGTTCTCGTAGATATCAGCCTTATCACCTTGTTGATATTTAAAGTGTTCAGCTTCTTCTTTAGAGCATTCAAAAGATTCAAGATCTTGATCAATGATTACTTCCTGAAGAAGCATTTTTTTCTCAGGATTATAACCTTGCATAAGTTCAGGTTCTAAAGAAATCAAAACAAAATTAGGAATTAGGTATATAGAAGTAAATTATTTTAAAAATAATTACCCATAAAGCGTACACCAGTATGCTCAAGAATATTCTTCTCATATTTAGACTTGATATCATGATCTGCAACAGGATCATTTGTTTTTGAATCCACCCAGCCAGAATATACCTTTCCATTCTTTAACTTTCCATCGAAATGCTTTATGTAACCCATAATCCACGCGAGTTCGATACAACCTTCCAGAGAAAACTTGCCATAAGCTTCCATTTCCCAACGAGTTCTAGCATTTCCCCAAGGGTTTACTTCACCAAAACCGGCAACTACAATAACCTTATCCAAATCAAGCATACCCTTAAGATGACCGAGATGTTTAAGATTTTCATAAGGCTTCAATTTGGGGAATTCAAGCTTAATATTTGCACGAGGAATTACTTCAGCAGGTTTATGGCTTCTTTCTGATTCTTCTCCGAATACAGTCTTGTAGTCAAGTGCATTTTCAACGTCAATTGCCTTTCGAATGTCAGATGATTCATAAATTTCTTTGCGCAATTTAGCAGTGAGATCTTGTAATCTGGGAATAAACTGAAGGCCACCATTAAGATCAGCGTAAATAGGTTCGCTCTGACAAATTCTGACCACCTTTGGATGCATTAATCCTAGTAAATTAAATGACATTTCCAATGTAGAGAAAGTGCGAACACCAAACTGTTCAATTCCTTCAGCAACAATGTTACTGGCTGACATCAATCCTGTACCACGAGTCCAACCAATCACGGCACCAGTGATAAGCAAATAATTAGACCAACTCTCAGAGTACCAGCGATCGAATAAAGTCTCAAGAGAAATCTTTGATTCACCATACAAACCGTCACCACCAAATGAACCATGATTAGGAGATAATGGTAAAATAACTTGAGCGGGACGAGTATCTGAGCCAATCTTTTGTTTTTGAAGTTTGATATTACCTAACATGCGTAATAAGTTAGTCAACATAATGCGGTGAGCTAATTCTGATTTAGAGTCAATGCTATCAATCTGACGACCGTTTTCAGGAATAGCTGCAAATGGAATCACATAGTCTAAATCCCATCCCAATCCTTCAGAACCATATATATAGTTTATCAAAGCGTCAACATCCTGCTTTGCACCTTGATTAAATGGCACAAGAATAAGCTTAGAGCCCTTTGAACCATAAGCCTCATAGATGGATTGGAAATATTTAGCAACATCTGCGCTGAAACGAGATGTAGTTACAACCACCTTTGCACCACCAGAAAGAAGTCCTTTCATTATATCTGAACCAATAGAATCTCTTCCAGCACCAGTAAGGAGAACACATTTACTTGTAAATGAGATTCCATTTTCTGCGATTTCATTCATAATTTCAAGATAGGTAGAAGTTAATTTATTATTAAATTCCCATCCTGTAGCGGGATTATTAAAGTTTCTTCTCTTGAGATGGAGGAAAGGAATAGTTTCAGATTCAACCAGTTTTTCACTGTTATGCTTGTATTCACTGGCATTGGTACTATGATGGCGAGGTCTTTGTTCTCTTAAAACAGTGTTGGATAAGGAGATAGCTCTGAGTACATCAATATAGAGCTCTTCCATAGTTAATTTGGTAGTAGCGTTGTTCTGACTGCTAATAATTTTGTAGATATGGCCTAAGTTTTCTTGTACTTTCAAGCGGTTAGAATACTCAGATACGTGAGATCCTTTTTCCATATCCTTCACGTAGTCAACAAAATTTTGTTGGTCTTCACGAAGAGCTTCACCATATTTAATATCGCCCTTTGCTGTTACATGGGTAGTAGGTCCTGTAGGTCTCTTAGAGTTAACATATACCGGTTTCTTGGAAATAGCATTGACACAATTTTCAATTAATCCATGAATGAGCTTTCTAGAAAGTTTATAGGTTTCTTCTTGCTTATCAGGACTCTTTTCCATAATATAGCGCATATACTCAATTAGCTTGGGATTGGTACGGTTCATAATACGCTTGCATTTAGAAACCACTTCATTATCAGTGGTTGAAAGTTTTCCAAGAATAAGATTGTACCACATTTCAATGACATCTTGGCGTGCCCAATTCCAATAAGAATCAAAACGACGAGCTTTAAAAGAGCTAAAGACAGGTTTTATTCCATCAGCGTAGACGTCACCATGCTCGGACAACCACAAATCAAGATCATCTTGCAATTTCTGGGATATTTTCTTCTGTTCTTCGAGTTTTCTGGAATCCTCAAGTAAATCCTTTTGGAGATATCTCGCATAGAGATTCAACTGTTGATTAAAGAAAGCATCCTGTTTTTTCTTTAAAGCATCGAGCTCTGCACTACTAATAGTTGGGTATGAAACAACGCCGACAGAGGCCATAGTACTTGAAACACCTAATCCTGAATTTCCGAGACTAATTCCAGAGTGTTTAGCATAACTAGCAGCGATAGAATCGGCCCAACTCTTAGCCTCAGCCTCAGAGTTAAATCGAGATGTAGGTTCCATAGTAGCTGCCACTAACAATGCACCGTCAGTGCGACCAGGACCCAATCCAAAGGAACTATTGAAATATGACTTTAAGTTATTCAAAGTAAAACCACCTGGCATCTTAGAGGCAATAAGTTTTGAAATCAGTGTGCTTGTGTGTTTACCGAGGGTTCCAGTAAAGCTACCATTTAAGGAGGATCCTAAATCACTCAGTGTAGTTTCCTCTCCCTTTTCAGGAACATTATTGTTGAATTCCTTTTGAAGATCGCCGAGAATTTCATTTTGAAGAGTAGATTTTCCACCAACAATATCTTTGATAGATGATCCCAAAGAAATATCACCAACAGATTTTTTCATTTTCTGGGCAATGATAGCATGAACAATTTCGGTAGCAGTAACAGGAACATCACTGACAGAGGAAGCAGCACTAGAAGGCATGGATAGAGCAACCGGTACCGAAACTGGATCTACAGCGGCAGCAGATGCTCCAGAAGATAAACTGATACCAGATTGCTTTGAATAACTGGCAGCTACAGAATCTATCCAACCCTTGGCCTCAGCCTCCGAGCCAAAACGACTAGAAGGTTCCATGGTGATTGCTATTAATAAAGCACCATCAGTACGTCCTGTTCCCAACCCAAAGTATGAATTTAGATGTGTCCTGAAACTATTTAAAGTGAATCCACCAGGCATTTTGGATGAAACCAATTTTGAAATTAAGGTGCTTGTGTGTTTACCAAGAGATCCTGAAAAACTACCATTTAAGGAGGATCCTAAATCACTCAGTGTAGTTTCCTCTCCCTTTTCAGGAACATTATTGTTGAATTCCTTTTGAAGATCGCCGAGAATTTCATTTTGAAGAGTAGATTTTCCACCAACAATATCTTTGATAGATGATCCCAAAGAAATATCACCAACAGATTTTTTCATTTTCTGGGCAATGATAGCATGAATAACTTCAATGGCTGTGATAGGAGCATCAGGAACCGCAGAAGCTAGACCAGACGTCAAACCAACAGAGGCAACTAGAGCAGGAGCCGATAAAGAATCTGGTGTAGGCATAGGTTCACTTTCAACTATAGTTTCAAATTCATAATAAATTTCTTTCAAGTCCTTAGCAATACTTAAGTTCTGGCGACGTTTACTTAAAGCATTATCATATGATTGATATTTGTGAGTCAGTGTACGAATAGCCATATTCTGTAGAGTTGGAGAAGGGCCAACTTCAATAAGACGTTCAATCTTGAAGTTTTTAAACATTTGGTCTTGTGTCTCAATCCAACGTACAGGTGATGCAAACTGATAAGCCAACAACTCAATCAATAGAATATAACCAAGGCGTTGTTGTTGAGCAGCGCTAGAATATTTATCATATGTCCAACTCTTAAGAACCTTTGCAAGACGAGGGCTTGAAGTTTGACGATATACCATTTCAATGTAGCTTTTTTCGGTACTAAATGGCTGAGCTGTAAGGTTGGGAATATACTTTCCATTGAGTTGTGCAACATCAATGTTGGATGGATCAAACTTTGTTGCAAGAAAGGTGCGGAAAGGAGCAACGCCACTTAAAAGGAATGATGAATGAAATGGTACATCGATTCCAGATAACGGAACAGTAGCAACACCTCTTTCAAGATTGATTCTTCCTTTAGCCAATTTAGCTTTGGTTTTTTTATAGGCTTCGTGAATGATATGGATGAGATCCTTGTTAACCTCTTCAATGGATTTAGACTCAGTCAATTTTTCGAGATCAAATTTTGAGGTTTTGATATGATTTAAGACATTTGCCAATGTGTCAAGGTTTTGAAGAGCACCAGCTGCAACATACTGCCAATTTTCTACGTTAAAATTGACAATTTCTAATACATCACCATTGTATCTAGCAATTGAATCAACAACATATCTAAGTGCTGAATCACTGAAAGCCTCTGAAACTCTAGCGGGATTGACAGCAACCATACTGTAATTGGAGCAACCATCAGCATCACGCTTAACTGCAGATTGCATTGCCATACCACGGTAAAATACAACATCGACCAAAGATTCCAAAGGAAGGATATCACCAATTGCTGCTAAAGCAGAATATTCGCCCAGAGAGTGACCAGCAAAAGCACAATTTTCCTGAACAAGTTCCTTGGAGCGCATGTCTTCAAATGCAGCTTTTTCAAGTAATGTCAAAGCTGGTTGAGTAAATTGAGTAGCTGACAAAAGACCATTAGGAGAACGGAAAGTGAATGAGTCAGAGTCTTCAGTAATTTCAGGAAAGAGTGGCAAAGTACTAATTGTACCATCAGAGTCAACAACGTCATAAAGTAAGCTCATATAATTATTACGAATCTTTTCACCCTTGAGACCACCGAAGTAAATCACCCTTTCCTTTGGATTATTTTTAACTATATCCAAAATGGAAAAGCCATAGTTCTCCATAAAGTGTTGGTCGGCATAGTCCCAAATAGCTTTAGCAACTGAGGAGCTGTTGTAAAGCGACATACCCATCCCCTGTTCTTGAGAGCCTTGGCCAGTAAAAACATAAGCAGTAACAGGTTGTTCAACTTCAGCAGTTCCAACAAGGACTCTTTCATTATTCTGGTTAACAGTTTCAACCTTGATAATTTTACGGCCATTCTTCATGCCAATATGAGAAAGCTTTGTTTCAAGTCTATCCAATGGAGTAACCATACTAACAAACTTTACATCATAATCGACAACACGGCGTGGTACATTATCAGCTGCAAATACCTCAACAAATTTGCGAGTAGCGGCACTAGTCCACATACCATGGATAATGGTTCCAGGTAATGAAGCAAGATCGGCAAAGTAAGGATTGACATGAATAGGATTCAGATCACCAGAAATAGTAGCATAAGGCTCATTAGATGATGGAGCGTAGAACATGGAAGAATATACTGATTGACTAGGGATAACAGAATAACCATCATTATCAAAGTAATGAGCCTGTTCAATTTCTTGTCCTTGACGCATCAAGTACTCGATTACGGGGATACCATAACTTTCACCTGCTTCGTATTCTACCTGAGCAACTTCAATGAACTCTTTAGTAGATACCTGCATTGTAACAGCACCTGTAGTTTTGACACTTGAATATAAATCCTTATTCTTATACTTTAGAACGGATTTCAAACGGAAAACCAAAGAACAGCCAGTAGTAATAGCATCTTCCTCTAATTCATCACTCCATTTAATCCATTCCTTTGACTTAAGAACCGCAATATCTTTTGAATTCTTAAGTTCAAGCTTCATAGGAATTTCCGCCTTGTTTTCAAATGTATTTTCGTAATCACTAAAGTCTCCACGATATAAAGATTCACTGGTGACTTCAAGAATAGGTTTACCATTTTTGACGATCAAACTTTTAGTTTCGACAAGTTTTCCGGATTGGTTGTTGGTAATGGAATTAACCTTTGCATAAGTGTCAACAATATCACCGACTTGGAGTAGATCTGCATTTTCAATAAAGTGAAATTTGGCACCAAGATGAACCAATCTGACAAGATCGCCATCAGCAATTCTGGGAAAAACACACTTCATAATTGCTCTCCATCCAACAACAATTGCAAAGTCCATAGGAGCAGATACGACTTCCTGGTTATAATCATTAAAGATTTGAGCATGATTACCTACAGTCTGACAGAACTCTGAGACCTTGTCTTGTTGAACAAGTTCATTCTTGTGAACAATTTCATTTTCGATTGGTATATCCATGATTTCTTCTAAGCTATCAGAACCAAACCAGAGTTTGAAGTAGAATTCCTTGATACGGTTGTTACGATCTGTCATAACTTCATGGATAGGTGCATATCTCATTTCAGGTTTATATTCGAAAATCAAATTCAAAGGTATGTGTTCATCCCCCTTCTTTTCGAATAGTGTGATGTCAATTTGGGTACCATTAATAACAGCTTCAACTTCAGTCATGTACTCCTTGGTCTTGTAATTTGCACTCCAGTGACGCTTATCTTGTACCTTAACGCGAACTGGTCTTCCATTATACAATGATACAACTACCTTTTGGCCAAAACGAGGGCGGAAAATTCGCTTTGCTGAGTTAGAGTTCAAACGCTTTCCTTGTACAATAAAAGGAGCAGTCAATAAAGCACGGAACCAGCTATTCTTTCTACCAGTAATATGATTGAACCAATCCTCCTCTGAGGGAAGAGAGTCATTACTGTTAGAACTAATTTTGAAAACTAATTCGGATTCAGAAACTGAAAGATCATTGCTATCATCATTTTGAATTGAGTCTCTATCAATATATTCGACCTTTGGAATGATAGAGTCGTCATTATTGTAATAACGCTCTTTGAGGCTAGCGATATGACTTTGGTAAATTTCATCTAGAATTTCTCCAACTGGCTGATCAAAACGAGTAGTGTGTTTAGCAGCGACAGGTCCATGAAGGATACAGGTACGCTGGACATCTTTGTCGACAATAGCTCCAAGATCTTCAGATTGCCACAAAGAATCTTTTTTGAACCAAATATCAAATTCCTTGTCCATGACGGGAATAAAAGGAACAGGCTTCTGACTGGGTCGTTTACAAAGAGAAAGGAAATACAAAACGTCTTCAGAAGTTAAAAGTTGGTTCTCAGCTCCTGGATAATGGCTCAAAAACTCTTGGACAAAATCAAAAGGTTGGTCAAGTTGACTGAAAGACTGAATCAAAGATGGTACAGCTGATGTTATGAAACGTTCTTCAATTCTGCGCAAGAAGTCACCTGTTAAGTCACGAAGAGAGACATCGATCCAACGGCATTCATCTTTCACATAGAGTAAGGAGACCATACGATATACTACTTCTGAATATGTCATATCTTGAAGATCAGCTACTTCACCATTCTTCTTTTGCCCGAACCAAACCTTTTGGAAATCAGCATTCAAACGCTTGATAATATAATCCTTCTTTGCTAATAAGGCAGGTAAATGCTTATCTTTAGGTAAACTAAAGATGGTGTCATCAAGCTCTTTCCATAGCTTAACACCACGAGTAGCAATTTTATGAATTGGTTCACCCATTTCTGAAAGAACTGTGATAATACCACCAGTAGAAGTCTTGTAAGTTTTTTCCCATTCAGAATCACTTACTCCTGGGGCATCAATCATGACCTGTTTAGCTGCTGGTGAGGCCAAACCCTCTTTAGCTACCATCATGCGAGATCCAAACAAGACACCATCAAATGGCATGGGAGGATAATCATAGTTAAGTGACCAGTCACCTGTAATATAAGGGAGAGTATCATCAGCACCACCAAAACCAGAGCCTGCAACAAGTACGATGTTTGGTTGACGACGAATAGAAGCATAAGTTTCGAGAATAGGTTGATGAACATCTTCAAAACTATGGTGACCACCAGCACGACCACCAGTCCATTGCATAATAATAGGCATGGTTGGGTTAGCAGCGGCAATAGAGATAATTTGGTGGATTGTGTCAATACCTCCTGGTTTAAAAGCAATATGACGGAGACCTGCATCCTGCAAATTAGCAATGATTTCGTTGGCTAAATCAAGACTAGGTACACCAGCAGCGATACAGAGACCTTCCATTGGCAAACCTTCTCTACGCATAATCTGAACAAGTGGATATTGGAAACTCCATTGAAGTACATTTAAAAAGATGATATTGAGAGTAATACCTTCACCAGCGCGAGTTAGATTCATGATCTTATCAACTTTATCACGAAGAACTTCCTCATTAAAATGTCCACCACCAGCTACTTCGATATGATATCCTGCGTTCATCACAGCTGAAACAAAATTTTCATTTACAGTAGACGGTGTCATACCAGCAACCATAAGTGGTGGTTTACCCAAAAGACGAGACATCTTGGTATCAACGTGAATGCCGCCATTACTAAAAAGGTAAATGTTAATTTCAATTATTATTATTATATCTTCTCTCAAACTCAAAAAAACTCTAATAATAAAATATAATAAATCACTTACCAAGTTGTTTGAACAAGCCTTGGTTGAAATTCTTCTGCCCAATTTGGAGAAAATTTAACTGAACTGATGTTTGTATCAAAAAGATCAGCCATGTATGACAGATCATTATTGGCACCATTATGAGTACCCGCCAAAATAATTTGCACGCCAGTACCTTCCTTGTTACGATAGGTCAATCCACCAATACCAGAGGGTCCACCAGGTCCAAAATCAATAATATGAGTCAAGTTAGTGATTGCAATTGCCCTCTTCCAATGAACATGACGATCGCAAATAAGTTCAAGTAAATCCTTGGTAAGATCATCTGATGCACGAAGATCTTTGCCTAAAATAATAATAACAGTCACGTTAGTTTGACACTTTCCTTTTCATTACCCCCAGTGCCACACTTTTAAATTAATTATCCTACCTGAATCAGTAGCAAAAACAGGAATACTCAAGTCATTTGAATCAAATCTGATATTATATCGTTCAACATCTTGTGATAGAATATCGACACATCCACCAAGGTACTTGCTATGGAAAGGTGCGGTAATTGGGAGGAAACGAGAGGTGAACTTGATCTTACGCTGAGAGAATGGCACGCGAGACTGTTCCAATCCATTAGGAGCCTTAAGCTTACGAAGACCAAGGTTTAATCCGTGCAAAGATTGAGGGGGGCCAGTACAGACAAATGAACGGGGTCCGTTATGTAAAGTGATCTCAATCTGACGTTTTTTCCCAAGATGTAAATTGGTCTCTTTCAAAACGCTTTGGATTTGTGATTCTCTCAAACCGGTTACGGTCAACATAGGTGTAGGATTACCTTCATTATTGTATAAGGAGTCTTCTAATGTTGCAGGATTTAAAGTAAAAGTAGGATAAATCTGCTGAGAACGTGTTCCAATCCAAAACAAAAGACTTAGAGCTTTTTCCATATTGTATAGCAATTTATCTTTAGTAGATGAAGAAGCTATCACAACGGAACTGATAATTCCTTGACTATGACCAGTTGTGCCTAATTCCAAAATAAATAAAAAATTTTTAAAAAAAAAATACACTTTTAGTTAAAGGCTCTACTTTTTAATCCAGTTACCACTAAATAAACTAACCTTGAAACAAATCTCTAACATAGCTTGGTTCGGCATCAAGAACACGGACCATAACATAGTAATTGAGAAGTTGAATAAGACCAATCAAAGGAAGACTGACAGGTGCAGCGATGAGGTACTGAGTATCTGGTATAGTCTCAGGAACCTCCAACCATTGTAAAACGTCCAAACCCTTCGGGTGGAATACCTTTGCTTCCTGACTACGAGCATAGTTATTTAAAACAGGTGCCATCTGCTCGATAATGGGTTTCACAAACATAGGATATGTTTCCCACAAATCCACAAGCTCATCAAAGTACTCTTCAACATTACCCTGACCACCAAAAATAGCAAAAAGTCTGGCATCACCTTTGCTAGCGGCTTTAAAAAGAGCCGAGTCTGTGTAACGACCGATTTGAGATTCATGCAAAATACTTCTTCTCTTCAAGAAAACCAATGCAGTATAGTATGTTTTAATAACGGTCTTGTAAACATCATCACTGGTAAGATTTTTTGCGACCACATGAATGTTTTTGCCCTTGAGGAAACGGGTGTCAAAATCAAGGAATAGAGTGTGGGCAACTGACAAAAATTGAGTTTCCTTTGAAGCACGCATAATCGAAAAATTTAAAAATTGTGAAGCAAGTACGATATCTTCGTTTGCATCTTTTTCAGTCATGGTGAATTCATCTTTGAGTTGCTCTGCAAAGTCCCAGATATCTGAAGGGATAAGTACCGATAATTTACTACCCTTTTGTCGAATTGACAGAGGACGCATCAGCTGCGTATTTTGTTCTATGACTATATATCCAAAGTTATCTATATTAGATCTATACAATTATGCTGTGTAACGTTTTTATTTTTTATTTTTTTATTATTATTGTACCTGTTTCTTTAGTGTTTAAATGCATTTAGTATGTATGAATAATGCAATGCGATAATATGAAGCCCCACCAACTCAATTATAATACAACTCCCAAATTAATGAATAAATGAATGAAAGAAGAAGAAAAAAAGTCAATGTTATGAAAAATAATGTTAAGTGTGTCAAAATGTTCACTTTATAATGCAAATCCCCAAAAGTTGACAAAAACGAAAATAGGAAACCCAACTCATATCTGGGTTAGCTGTGATTTACAACAATAAACATTATTAATTTTCATTGACATATATTTTTTTTCGCAAGGTTTTTATTTTTAACTTCCATGCAAGAAAGTATAAATAAAGTATTTTTAATATTAACTTTAACAAGGAAAATGTTCCGTTCATTCATCTAGCTAACGTGCTTCCTTTTAACTAATTCAAATATATTTTATAGTTGACAGATAAAATTATTCGCAGTTAAACAATGAATGTTATTTAATTGAAACTTAGCCTAATACCCCATAAGCTGTTATGCCTGAAACGTACGATTTATATCTGACAAAATTGTTTTCGTCTAAAATTGGCAGTCTTGTTGGATTGAAGCTGTTGCCAGAAAGTTCCTTGAAATTACTTCACAATGAACAGTGATGTATTACTTTATGTAATTCATGTTTTTTTTAATCAAAAAATATGTTGTAAATATAAGAAAATCAAAATAGATGCATTTGGGCCACATTTTCTTATATATTTCTTCTTTTACAAGTTACCATGTAGGAGTAAATTAATATAAAAATATCCATAAAACTGATTTAAAGAGAAGAAAAAAACACGATACTAGATAGACATATCAAGTAAGTCAGGAGCTTTTTACAGATGGCGATAACTAAAAAACAAAATAAAACAAAATACCAATTTAAACTGAGTTTATTTCTCAAGAGGGGGAGGCACATAGATTTAAGAAAAGTAGGTTTAGCTGGCCTTTTATTTTTAATAGGTACACATTGAGTAGAGTTATTGGCATTATCTTTAGATTGGTGATATATAAAATAAACTCGCCCATTTTTTTGGGAATTGGTTAACATTTTTTAGTATCTATACTTCAGGTACATTAACTACATCCGCTTATTCCCCCAAATCCTTTTTCTTTCTTTCTTTCTATTTATTTATTTTCTTTATTAGTAAAATATACCAAGAGAAAATATAAATCTCCAACCAGTTAGAACATCTCCTTCTTTCCCCCAAATGTAGTGTAAGACGATGATTATTAAAGTTAAAAAAAAAAAATCTCGAAAATAGAATAACCATAATATTATACGTCTATTACAACAATTTCAAAAATAAGAACCAAGACATTAAATAAAGAGTTTTTTTTTTCGCAAATTACATTTGAATATGTGATAAGACTTAAGAGAAAAATTTTTTTTTTGTAGAAACCCCATTAAAAACTGAAGCCCAAAAAACAAGAGTGGTTCGACTTTTTCTAATATAAAAAGTCTTGTGATTTGAAATACAGAATAACTTCTTTAAAAAAGCCACTTGATTTTTTTTTTCTTATATGTTTCAGATCATATCTGCGCATGCCTTATCAAAAATATCAAAAGGACACTTTTTTTTTCAAAATGATCTTCCAGATCACATTTATGCGCTATACTTTCATAACTAAACTTTATGAGAAAATTCTTTTTTAAGCACACAATATGATTATGTAAGGTTATATGTTCAATTACTATTTTTTATTTTATTTTTATAAATATACTTTTTATACGAGAGAGCAATACAACCAAATAAACAAAAATGACAATTGATAAGTCATGACTTTAAAAATTGGCTTATTTGAGCAGGGTAACAGTCGAAAAGCTGAATTACAATCTTAACAAAAAGAGCTTACTCTCTAGTACAGTAGTAGATTTTGTCGAGAGATTAAAAATTTTCAATCGCTATATTTTTAACATTCCTATGGCCATTAAAAGAGTTGTAATAGAAGCTACAATAGTTTAAAAATCTAAAAAAAATCTAAAAGTAATTTGTTTTAGTTTAAGAGAGATTTTTAAAATACTTCTCTGTATTGTTTTGGGTGTTTCTTGGATTCCTTGGAACAATATTATAATGATGAAATGTTTTGCAAAAACAGCTCGTCTAAATTAGAGATATGAGAAACAAGTACCATGTCTGCGTAATAACTTTACCACTGTGGTCTCTAAAAAAATAAAGTCTTGCCGTGGCGAATTCCTTTATAGGTGATCTTTACTCATTGGTACAGATTTTATAATACAAATATATAGCTAAATCTGTATTAACGCGCGAATTGAGAAAATAGGAATGTGCAAATTAGCATCGCAAACATTGTATCCAATAATATAAACCAGAAATTAACTTGTATCCATAAAAATTTCTCCAGAATAAATTTTATCAGCCTCTTTAAAACTATACATTCTACTCATACCGAGTATCAACATATCCTAATTCATCGCTCTATGTATATATACGTCAGCTTCAAGAGTGAACGCAACTTCATTATAGAGCAATCGATAATAATGTATGCACTAGTTAGCTAGAAGCAGTTGATTTAGAGTGGGCATGTTCATACCATACTCGTATTTCTATATGTACGATTATGCGCTTATTGTATAATATATGATTATTGTATATATACATATTGTATGTATAATACAATAAAGAATTAAGAAGTAATTATATTCAGTTGTTGTCATCGTTGCTTATATACATTTTCCGTATTTTGCAGTTGTATATTCTAGAAGTTGTCAGCAACAAATTAAACTAAAACATTTTTTTTTTAAAAAAAAACCTTATTTTAATGATTTGTAAAAAGCAATTGATAACTTTGCGATGTTCTCGGATAGAACGCATATACTATAACCCTCTTGCTGATAATTTTATTTATTATTGTTATTTATTTATTTCCACGCTGTACAAAACAAACAAATCAACTAAGCAGCAAATCCATGCATATATAATATTTAAGTTTATATTAAATAGCAAATTCTTCCAATAAACTATTTTCTAAGGTTCGTATTTAATATGATATTCATTTTGTATAATAGTGAAGAGCAGCACTGTACTTGACACACTCTATGTGCTACTATACTGTCTTTTAGATGCGGTTATAGTGTAATGAATACCATGTTTACAATAAGATAAATTATATGATACAATGATCTGATTATTCCCCCCCTCCAAAAAAAAAAAGAAAAGGCTTATCTGAGCTGTTTGTTTAGTGGGTATGTATCACAAGATAAGGCATAAATGATCCATCATCTAGACTATAGACATGATTTTACCTTTTTATCTATCTCCTTAGTAGCATATGCTATATATTCCAGACTATGTTATATATTATTATTGCTAATTGTTATTATTTTAAATACTTACTATATTAGCAATAACGATACTATTATCATTGATCATTTATAATATCATATATACACACATATATTTTGCATGTGCATGGCTTTTTCTTTTCTTTTGATG
>VCJD01003597.1:0-11971 GCA_024140245.1 Backusella tuberculispora | reverse complement strand
AAAAAAAAAAAAAAAAAAAAAAAAAAAAAAAAAAAAAAAAAAAAAAAAAAAAAAAAAAAGAGACTATATATAAAAAGATGATTTTCTTTATTTGTTTTGTTTTTGTTTTCTTTTAATTATAAAGTTGTCCATCCACCAATATCATAATTTGCTTCTATTTGACGTGCAACATAAATTGGTATATTGTGTTGTAGCCATAATTTACGAATGTCTGTATATCTTTTAGAATTTAAAAATTGAGGACGTCCATGTCTAAATATATAAAGAATAAAACTAGTTAAGAGACGTATATCTTCATATAAATAAATAATAAAACATCTTTTTTTTTTTACCTAAGCCCTTGATCTACTTCACCATGAGGATCTAAATATGGTGTATTCATAAACCAACCGTTACCATTGTGTAATAGGATAAGCATACAACGTTTTACTGACAAGAAAATACCAATTTCTCCACCACATCTAAATCATTAAAAAAAAAAAAAGTTAATATTATTCAATACTAACAACAATAACAATAATAAAACTTACTCTAAAGTATGCAGGTTACATTCACCCTCTTCATCTTCTGAACAACAGAAGCTTTGTGCACATACAAATGTACCACAGAATAAGCATAATGCAGGATCACTAGGTACTGTACCACACTTATGACAAACACGACGTAAACTCTCATCAAATAATCGATCAAGTCTTTGAGGTAAAGCCACTAGATACAAAGGTGTTGGCAAATCAAGAGGCACGTCAATCAAACGATGAGCAGTAACAGATACTTGTACCTCTTGCAACTGAATGCGACGTTCTGATTCTCTGAGATGTTGTGAACACCAGTGCTGGAGTAACGAATCAGTCATTGGTGTCGATTGTAAGAGATCAGTGAAGCTAGGTAAATGCAGTAAATTCAACAGTCTATCCAATTCAGACTCACCACTCATTTGCATATCCTGGCCAGACAAGAATAGCAAACCAAAGCGTGCAATCATTAATACAACTGTACGACGCAAGAACGGTAACGCAAAGAATTTCAAAAGTGCACAGAAAGCAGCATCACTACCAAATTTTTCAAATGTCTCTGCGGCTTCTTCAGGTGTATACCGTAATTTGTTCATCAATACAAATGCGAATTTTTTGGCAGCCGCGATATCCTGTGATGGCTCACTAGCAGCTGTCTGATGTACCATTTGATCCTGTACACGCCTTAATCGATCCTGAAGTAAACCAACAGATGTCTTTGCAAGTTCTGCCAAAAACAGGGTACGAATGAATGGATGAATATCAGCTTGAGTTATGGGTGTAAGATGAAGCGACAATTCTGTCAATATCATAAATGGATCGTCTTGTAATAAGGGTGAATTATCGTAAATCACAATTTTATCAGGTCCTGTCAGATGTACAATATCATCAATGTTGATTTCAAAAATTTGTCTCATACGACCAATAGCTAACATATGTACACGAGCGGTTGTCATTGTAGGGCTCTTGTTTATATCTGAAAGTGCTTGACACATTATTGTTGTATAGGCCATGATGGTATCGCTAATGATACGAAGTAGCATCTGGGTCTGTGTAGGAATCTGATCAAATATTGTATGTGTCGGATTCTCTCCTGTATTCATGCTATTCTTACTGGCTCCACGTACTGCAATCTCAACACCGGCAATGGTATATCCCATCAATCCCCAAAGCAGATCGACGTTGCTTGCCGATGTTGAAAGCTCACGCTGGCTGTCATCACTACAAATTTCTTGATAGATAATACCGAGAACATCCAACAGACGAGAATAAGACTTTTTAATAAATGGAACGCTCACCATAGCAGCACTGTGTAAGGTATCGTTCTCAAATGGTCCAAGTTTACCATCAGGTAAAACAGGTGGAATGGTGGTATCCAGATATGCTTGCAATAGCGAATGATCTTCTCCTTCAGCTCCTTCATCATTACTTTCTGTAATATTTTCAGTCACCTGTTCGGTCAATGGAGGATTGGGCGTGGCATCCAAGCCAGGGATAGGTACACGTGTAGGGAAACCCAAAGTTGTCCATTCGTGACCAATGTTTTGTCCTGCTGCAGTGGTAGTGGCTACAGCCGTGGTAGTTGTCCCACTTGGTAGACTAGGTAATAATTGGGACATGACATCCTTCATTCTTTCATTGTTACTGGAACTTGATCTCTTATGAGAGCTTGCCGCTAAACGAGATGCTGTGCTAATACCATGTTTCAACTTATTCACAATCTGGTTTACTTGGGTCTTGTAGAATGTAGCATAATCAGATTCGCTCGATTTGGCAACAATACCTGGGTAGGACTCACGCTTACCCTTCCAAAATACAGGTAGGAGAATATTACCCAATGATTTACAAAGAGGACACATAAACTCAC
Source organism: Backusella tuberculispora (assembly GCA_024140245.1). Lineage (NCBI taxonomy): Eukaryota > Fungi > Mucoromycota > Mucoromycetes > Mucorales > Backusellaceae > Backusella > Backusella tuberculispora. The sequence goes on along the minus strand of VCJD01003597.1, from coordinate 9,592 downwards.
GTCGCGTTTTATTTTCAGGGTGGTTTCGAGTTAATTGAGCAGAATGACGAGAATCAATCGATGTACAGTAGACCTCAAAACATTTAATATGCATCAAATGGCCACAAGATGAAGCATAAAGACCGGTCTTGTGTAACTGTGCAGGGAAGCCAGGCACTTTGGCAGCATCATCAGGTAAACATTGATGATCCTCCCAATCCACATCGAGATTAGGACCCATCTTATACATATCATTGAATAAACTTGCATCATCCATAGGTGTCTCCCTTAGAATGTTTGAAGTTTGGATGAGACCTAAAAGACCATACGGTAACGATTTCTCATTCACATCTTCCTGGCACACAATACAGGTACCTGTGGGATAGGCACAGAATTGATGTACCGCATCTGATGATTCACCCTCCTTTAGTTCGTTATCCATAGGCTGTGGTTCGTTAATATCACCAAACTCGTCTTCGTCGTCATCATCATAAAGATCTTCATTTTGTTGCATGAACTGAGATTGGGCTTGAGCAAACTGTGCCATGATTTTCATTTGTCGTTCCTTTGCTGCTAATTTCTTCTTTTCTAATTCAGATATTTCAGCAATGCCATTCTCCAGTTTTTGTGCATTTTCACTTTGTTGGATTGCTTGTTGTGCTTTCCAATTTTGAACAGCTTCACATGTTTTACTAGGACCGTTTCTTTCCAATGTATCGAAGATCCATACCAGTTTACTACTGATCTCGGTAAATCGTTCTTCACTATGAAGTACAGCCATGACATCAAACAAGGTCATCTCTTTGGTTACAGGAGCTGCTGCTGCTGCTTGACCCTCTTCTGTTGAAGGTGTTGCTTCTCCGATATTAAACTTGAAATAACTCTCGCAGACAAGCTGATAGAAGCCACTTCTTTCTCCAGTAGATAAATCCAAATGACAATTTTGATCAGTCAAAGCTAAAAGGACGAGGTAAAGAGTCTGATCAAGAATAGTATCACTCTTGTGGTTATCTCCAATACGAACGTTCCACATGGCATATGCAACCATCTGTACAAAGACGGTTGACTGTAAGAACTGACCCAAGTATCTGAAAGGACCCTTTGTGATACACTCTGATTTTGGCAAAATAAAGAATTCCTCCTCTTTTTTATCAGGATTAGCACGTTTCCACTTGTTACATAAGACACTCTCTGCTTCCTCTCTGTTGTTACGACTATAATGCCAGAAATAGGTATCGACATGATCAAAGTATTCTTGTTTGAGTTCATAAGTACCATGATCATTAACACCATCGGGTACTTTGAAATGAGCAACTTCCGAAAGAATCTTGTCAAAGTTTGGATGCTCGGTGATACGCTCTGGGATGCGTTTTGTGAGCTCAGAATAAGCTGAAGTACCAAGACAGAGGTTATGAATGATTTCACGACGTATCTTATCTTGAATAGTCATACCAATAATATTAGCACGTTCACTGGCACAAACGATTAAAAGGTTCAAAATCTCTTCAACCATAAAAACGGTTTGAGAAGCATCATAGTAGTTATGCTTTACATTGCCAAGGAACCATGAGATAAGGTCGAATCTATCCAACAAGGTGGCTAAGAAACGATTACTGTCAATGGTAGCAAAACCTAATTGTAATAAGAATACATCGGCATCATATGTATTTTCTCGTAGCGAAATATCACGATAATGATGTGCCTGGTTACGGATACCATAACCGTTACGGACCCAAACACCAGCACGGATCTGTGATGAAAATACAATGGTACGTACAGGGAAATCGAGAATAGGTAACAATACGTTTGGTGATGTATTTTCAGAGCCACTGAATAAAGTAATAACACTCTTGAATCCACCTTCCCAGCCAGCTTCGCTTAATATATCATCATCTAATAAGTGACTGTATTCCAATAAGCCAGAGAGTAACCAATGAAGAGGATGATGGAAAGAGACAGGTTCGGTAGCAACGTTATATTTAATAACTTCAAATGGTTCAGTATACCTTAATGTCACTGTATGGAATGTCTGTGATGTAGTTCCACCGATGAATTGAGTTGACACAGAAGACGTACCAGTGGCTCCTGCAGGTTTAGTAGTGGTCATGTCCTCATTATCATCGTTACTTCCCCATTCGTCAACTTTCTTCAAAATGCGCGACAGGGCACGTACAAGTGTAATGGCAGTATTTTTTCGATCTTCAATTGTATTTACAGGTAGCATGGCAAAGCAATCTGAAAACTGTCTACAACACTTTGCAATCTGCAATGTCACGTTGAAAGCATTGACCCAAATCTCGGATTCGTATTCTACATGGGTATCCTTTTGACAGACCTGAGCGTTCATGCCTTGGAATAGACTGATTAGGTCAAGATACTGACGTAAATACAATGGATCCTGGGCAAGTACTTGCTTGATCATATCGACATTCATAATGTAGCGTAAATCGTGGAATGCATTAAAGTAACGACGGGTTCTGAAAGCTCGTGATTCACAGTTGATACGTGAGGGAAGCGTTGCACGTTCTGAAGGCAGTAAGAGATAAAGTCTATCTGTAAGAAAGAATGCTGTCAAAGTCGAACAGATCAAACCAAAGAAATAATAATCATGCACAAGGAGATCTGATACAGTTGGAACAGTCAAGAGTTGTACAGAAAATAAAATGATTGAATTTTCAGGTTCTCGATCTCTCAAAAGGAAAGATTCGGCCAATCGAGCATAGTTTCTTGCTAGGCGTTTACCAAGTATTTTTTTGAAACGAGGATTGGATGCCAATGAAGCAATATAAAGTTCACGTAAAGAAATACGAACTTCTTTCCACAATTTGAGGTCGTACAGCATAAAGTAATCAAGACGTAATTTCTCTTCAAACTCTTTTTGCATATTCAAGGCACTCTGTGCAGTTTCTTTATCGACTGTGACAGGTTTTTTACCGACTGATGTCTGACTGGGTCCCTTTTTACCATGTATAGACAATGTTTCTCCAAAAACCTCCTCTTCTTCTCTTAAATGCTGGTATTCCCTTACCATGGCTGCAGGATCCCAATCAATACTGGCAATATCTCTCTGATTACGATAAATAATCGGGCTAGAGGCTGATGATTCTGGACTATCCAATTTACCCGTACTTGAACCGATATTAGAGGAAGTTGCTGCTACTGCTGCTGCTCCACCAGAAATATGACTATGGGTACTTTCGGGTTCAAACATTTCCACATCTTCACTGTGATCTACAGATGATAGTAAAATATTTTCCTTCATATCGTCTTCATCATCATCATCGCCTTCTTCAGTGGCAATGGTTGTTGTACGTAACCCAGTTGTTAAAAGCGCAAGAGGTAATCGAAGCTCCCATTCAGCACATAGTTCTTCACACAAGATGTTTCTAATGACCGAATCACCATTTTGAATAGAATCAAAGAAACGTATTCTACCATTGACTAATTCATTCAACCAATCTACTAACAAACCACATACTTGTTCTCTAAATGTTTCTTTTGCTGGTCTAATTGTTACGCCTAAATTAATCGTAGACAAAGGGGCGGCAATTTCACGCAATTTTTTAATATTGGTAGATACAGCGATAATTTCCCTTCCCTTTTGAATATTATAAATAATAATAAATTATTAATATATATGCATTATGTGTCTTGAAAACATGTATGTTTGTTATTATTATTATTTATTTATTTATTATAACACTTACATGTACATGAATAACATCAACAATTTGCTTAGCCTTTTCCCAACTCCAACCTGTTGCCGTCATAATAGATTCCAATACATGCGAAAAAGCATGTGCTTCATCATTCCAAGCTATACAAGCATATAATTCACCATCTTCTTCTTTACTTGATTCTGCTTTTGAATTAGCGTCCGAATTCTCTTTATCCATGTCCACATCTTCCTCCACAGCTGATTCTACTGGTTCCATTGTTGTATCAATAGCAGATGAAGAAGCTGATAGTCCTGCTCCACTTCCATTTCCGGCAATATTGGTGGTGGGTAGTTGCGATGGAATACCCATTCGACTAAGAATATTACGTTGTTCTTGATTTTCTCTCACCAGATCTTCTGTGGATGCGTTCAATGTTACTTCTTCAGGTGCAAGTGCAAAAGTATCCAATAAAAAGTTGAGTACGGAAACAATAGTTGTTCGTAAAGCAGTGACAAGTTCGGGATCTAAACCTTCTCTTTCTGATCCTGGCACATTATAAAACGAAGATTGACCATCGTGACTTGTGTGAATCTGACACTGTAATGGTACTTTCCAGGCTTCAGGATCGCCACAATCGCAACAACCACCAGAGCCTGGGCTTACAGAAAATAATATATCGTGACCATCATGTTGCGTAGCATGGAAACATTTTGAACAAAAAACACAAGTGTCATCTAATCCACAATCTCTATATATAGTATTACATATATATACTTTATTAGTTACAAAAAAGCACATATAAATAGTGGTGCTATTTACCTGCATCTGTAGACCGGCTCACCCTTACGAAAGACATGACCGCATTGTCTACCTTTTTGACTTGAGAGATCTTCTCGAGGAAGGACACCGTTGGTATGCCACGATGTAGGATCGTTGACCATGGTTTGTTCTTTTCCATCATGTCTGTGTGATTGGTATTGTAGCGATTCTTGTAATTCCCTTCTAGATGAGAAAAAGTATTTTTGCATCAAGGTTTCATCGTTCATCCATAAGGATTCATAACAGCGACTTAGAATGGCCTGTTTAGAGACTTCATCGAAATGGCAATTAAATAATAAAGGTGACTGCCACAAAAAATCAGAAAGTGAGAGTTCAGAGCTCTTGTCGTGGCCAGTCATTTTAGAAGAACTCCCTAGTGTCATTATATTTAAAAGAAGAAGAAAAAAAAAGTATCAAAAAAAAAAAAGAAAAGAAAAGAAAAGAAAAGAAAGGAAGAGCCACAGTTGGTTGCTTTCTTTTTCAACGCGTCATCCTAATTTTTTTTTTTGTTCGAGTCACAATGCAGGATTCAAAGTTTAATATTCTTTTCCTTCTTTTTTCTCCTTAACTTAACGCTTGATTTTATAAAGTAAAAAACACGCTTGTCCAATTCTTTATTGGCTTTTTATGTTGTATAAAAGCATCATAGAAGCATGTTTTCATTTAGACGGAGTCTCTTTAGATTTAAAATGGCGCGTACGACTGATTTGAATCACTCTCTTCACTCAAAGCTAATAGAAAAAAAAAAGCAATGCCAACTATAAAACCTATGCTTACTAATGCAATAGAGATGATTATATAGAATGGTATTTTAAACTAAATTAGCTCTTGGGCTATATTACCTTTGTTTTTATTATTAATCAATCAAGATATGCCATATAAAAGAGGCGCAGTATGTCTTTATTTATTTATGTAAAATATTTATTCGAGAATACAATGATTGTAAATATAAACGTATAACAAACAAGAGCAACAATAATAATAACATTGATAATATGTTAGGTGAATAGATCTCTTGTTACTTTTCAAATGATTAGTTGCTTCTTTTCATCAGATTTAATGTATAAGTCTTGTACGGAGTTCCGATTTTATTATTATTATTATTATTATTATTATTATTATTATTATTATTATTATTATTTTGCATTGCTAAACATCGTATCATAGTATAATAAAGTAAATGAAAATGATAAACAATATGTTTTATATGTATTAAAAACCATTTAGTAATATGTTTTTATTTGATCTATTGTATATATTGATATTTTTTTGGTTTCTAAGGTAAGATAATAAGTATATATAAGTAAGGTATAAAATATATGTATAAGAATAAGTATAAGTATAAGATATATAGTAATGTATAATAGAAATAAGTAAATACGGATAACAGGTGTTTTGTCTAAAAAGATTTAAAGTAATGCATCGTTTCATGAAGAGTGATTAACAGGTTTTCGACCAATTGTCCAGTGAATATCAAAATAAGTCTGATATTCTACACATTCATCAAAGGCTTTATCGATATAGTTTTCATATTTTTCTTGATTGTAAGGGTCTTGAAATCCTAAGCTTTCATAAATTATCGGACCCATATTCATCATGATGATAGCTAAGTCATCATAAAACATCTTTCCCATATAACCGCCCCAGCATATGGGTATTGATCCATAGTCCGTCTTTACTTGTACAAAACCAGCATCCTTTAACTGCTTTACATCATCACCCATCAATTGATCCCCTAAATTCTGTTCCAATAAATTTCGTACTTTATGGTATGAAAAAAACAAAAAATATAAGTAAATACTTGAATAGAAATCATTGACAATTTTTTTTACTCACCATTTGTAAAAAGTTTAGTTATTAACGGTCCGCCTCTTCGTGGTAGAATTTCAGGTTCGACAATTTCCAACCAACCACCAGGCTTTGTGATTCTATACAATTCACTGAACATTGATGTGAGCTCATTGGTTGGAAATACTGCCTTCATCATTCGCTGGTGAACAAAATCAATTGAATTGTCAGGAAAAGGTAAACCGTCAAATATATCAGCTTTCACGAAATCAGTGTTGTCAGGGGCATGATAACCACCAACATCTAAACTGTCTAATCCTTGCACTTTACAATTTGGGAACTCGTTGGCAATATCTATTTTTTTATTATTATTCATACATATTACGTTTAATAATTGCACAGAAAAAAAATAGATATATTTGTATATACCTGAGACCCAAGGGGCATATAAACCGCATCCAATATCTACTGCTCTAGAACCAACTTGTTTTAGTTGTTCTTCAACAGGCGCGAAAATACTTGCTTGAAAGATGTGTTTTAATAAGTAATGTAATGTCTGCTGTCGATTAGCTTCATGTGAATTCAATGGATATAATGTGCTAACAAGGCTGTGTTGTCCATTACTGTCTTGAGTGTTACCACTTGATATACTACTAGCTGATTTAGAACCTGTACACTTTACTTTCCGTGATACTTGATTTCCCATTAATAATAATTAAATATACAATGATAATAATGATATAGTATTGATAATGATGCAGTAATAATAATAATAATAATAATATATAAAGAATAAAAATATGTAATATAAAAATTTCCCCATGGTCAAATAGTAAAAAAATGTTGCACGAAATTAAAGTATGTACTTTTTTGTACACCTCAGTTCGATTTTGATTGGTAAAGACGGACCGTGTTGTTATTGTCAGAAAACGTGGTTTTCTCTCAAAACAGTTTCAGTTAAAATGAAAAAGGATGATGTTTCTTTTTTATTGTAAGTATTATATTATTATTATTATGTTTTTATCAATTAACATTCGATTAATTAAGTTGCATTGTACTAGTGAAAATAAGCCAATATATATATATATATATAGGCAACAAGTTATTCTAAGCTTAAGAAATGAAATGCAAATGTCAAGTTCATAAAAAGCTTTACAGAGTACAATCAGCTCTATCATAAATTAGCCAATCAAAACAAAATGATAGGCTACTTTTTTTTGGTGTTCAAATTGGTTTCATCTCGCACTGTTAAATGCATACACTTTGTTTTATATTTGATTATGTAAGTTGCCTTCATTTCACTTTTTTATGGCTTTTCCAGACCTGTTTTACTATAATTCCGTCAATTGAGAGAAAAAAAAAGCACTCATTTTGCCAACCTTCATTTCGCCCATTTGGTCGACCATACCCCTTGGCCCTTTTGCATGAACTTTAACTCGAGTGATCTTACTTCTCTCAATCTCCATTCTATTGACTCGATTTCTACAATTTTGGTATCGTCGGATCCGGCTAAAAAAGCTCAACAACTTTGCATGCCATCATTTATCATTCCAATTCTGATCCACTATGCGCAATATCAATAAAACATATTTCACCAGCTTAAAAATTGAAGCTTTGAGACCTTGTAGCTTTTCATAATCAATATCAAAAGTAAAAACTAGCACCGCCTGGCTTAAGAAAGCCGTGGTTGAAGAGTTGAATCCACCGCTTTGATTAGGGTACTTTGATCGCTCCAGATTTCAGGTTGTCAGTTTGTCAGTTTGGATAGGTTAAAAAAAAACGCTTTTCTTCCCGTTACATATCACTTTATTTGTGTAACGTTAATTTATTTGCTCTCACTGTTTACCATCATCTTTATCTTTCCTCCAACACTTCCTTTATTTCTTCGCATCGTCCACCACCTCTGATGCCGACCGATTCTCCGACAGATTGGAGCACAGTGTTATTTTGTGGTCTTAAACGCAAAGTGCTGTCGACGTCTATATCGATCTCTAAAACCGCCTATCTGAAAATGACTGGTAGAGCTATTAATGATGATGACTCGTTAGAACAACATCTGTTGGCTTGCAAAGCCGCTGCTATAGTTAATCAATGATTAACTCCAGGATCAGTCCTCTTTTCTTTTCCTTCTGATCTGTTTCCCTCTGATCTGTTTCCTCAGCGTATAGATTAGTACAAGCTTATTGAGAAGGAAGTGGGTAAAGCTGTTGGTTTTCGTCCCATTACTTTATATGATTCTCGTATTCATAAAGATTTGCTTATTGAAGCCAAGTTTTATGCAAAGTCAGATACAGCCAATGCTCTTATTTTTGGTGTTTCTTATAAACACACTACATACGAGGCTCTGATTTCCTCTAGTCGCCTTAAATCATCAATTACGCGCTTACAATTGAATCTTCTGCGCATACATGACTAACATTCCTTGGTTGACGATTTATTGGACTCACTCCGATATTATGGCCATGTTCACCAAATAAAAAAAATTACGGTTAATGGCTATTTTGAAGGACAACTTTCAGTGGTTATTGATATCTCGGTAGGATATACTAATGATGAGGGTTAAGCCTGCAAAGCTCAACCCCTTCTGGGTAATATATACCTTGAAACTTGGGATAGTTTTGTGCCTTGCACATACAAAGATGGAACAATATTCAAAGTAACAGATTCTCCGTACTTCCTTCTATCCTGGATATATAATCAAAAAAGAATGAGCAAAGCGAGAGCTTTATGATGGTGCCTTTATTTTTGGTAGATCATTAAGCTGATCTATGCCTGGTTAATTTTAAAGCAAAATCATTCACGATCTGATTGATCACATGACTTCCCTTTTTATTTTAATGAACGCGAGTTTTTTTTCTGGTTCTTTTTGTCAGCCATTGTTTCTCTCAAAAAGACGATTTAAAGAGGGACTAATTTAATAGCCAGTAGTTTTTATTATTTTTTTTTCACGATTTTCTAAGGGGTTGACCTTACCTTGGTCGAGGCATCGAAACGTTCTCGATACAGTTTTTTTTTTCTAATGGACTAAAAAAAAAAAACATCTCAGCCAAAGATTGTAGAGAAAGCACGACTGCATCGAACTAACACGTTAGGTTTACCAATATAGAGGTCTTCCAGATCTCATAATATAGGTATCCATAAAAATCCTATTTTAACTTTTGGGGACCTATCCAGACTGACAAACTGACAACCTGAAATCTGGAGCGATCAAAGTACCCTAATCAAAGCGGTGGATTCAACTCTTCAACCACGGCTTTCTTAAGCCAGGCGGTGCTAGTTTTTACTTTTGATATTGATTATGAAAAGCTACAAGGTCTCAAAGCTTCGATTTTTAAGCTGAGGAAATT
>VCJD01003592.1:4610-14657 GCA_024140245.1 Backusella tuberculispora | reverse complement strand
ATTTTTTTTTTTTTTTTTTTTTTTTGATTATATTAACATAAATGGTTTAGACGAGCCTTCGATATATTTGATTGGTACACTTCTGGGATCTCATACACCACTTTTAGTGATACTTACTTTCCGTGATGGTGACGAAAAGCCACTAACTTTGCTAAAAGAACTGGAGAGATTTTCAATTACAACTGTTCAATTAAAACCTTTAAGACTGGAGGCATTGAATGAGCTAGTAAGAGAAACTCTACGTCAACCAAATGGAAACGATGATACACTTGAACCTTTAGTGGATATTCTATACACTTGGACAAGGGGAAATCCATTTTATGCAAAGCAATTCCTAAAGATTATGAAACGAAACGAGGATATCTGGTTTGATTGGAATGAAAAAAGCTGGAAGTATCGATTGGATAATATCAGTGTATTATTTGATACTAGCAGAAGGAAGAAAAAGCAACCGCAAGAATCAAGTAATGTATTTGATGTACGTCACCTGGTTTCGCACTTGAGAGCGCTGGATAAAGACGCTCAAGTATTTTTGATGTGGGCTAGCTTAATTGGTCATTCATTTAACTTTGGTCAAATTAAACGATTAATAATGTCCAACGATATGACTGATGCGATTCGAGCGTCCTCTTCGGGTGGAGAAAGCGTTGTCAGTAGTAACAGCGATGTCATTGTTTATAAATCAGACGATCAAAATGATAGCGAATTAACACAAAATTTGATATCCAGTGTCGAACATGAAGAACAAAAAGCGACACGGGCTATGGCTGGCTTGCAGGTCGCCTTGAACGAAGGAGTAATACAATACAAAATGGGAAATGATTTCACATTTATTCATGATCGCTATCACCAGGCTTCATCTATGCTAATCGACAATAAAGATAAAGAGAGAATGCATTTTATTATTGCCAATATGTTAATGTCAGAATCGGCCGATGAAGAGTATCAGGATGTATTCTTAACTGCAGATCATATCTTTCAAAGCGTCGAATTGATCCGCCAGCAAGACACTGATAAATCTAAGTACAGAGAAACCCTAATCAAGGCTGGAAACGAAGCTTCTGTTTCAGGTGCACTAACAATAGCTATCAATTATTATGAATGTGCACTTTCCTTATTACCAGAATCTGAGCGTTGGATGGATGGAGCAGAAAGTTCGTTTGATGAAACGTTGTTGATGTACATGAAGCTACTAGAATTAAATTGGGCACATACTGAAGATTCGACAGATGAAAAAACAACTATGATTTTGAATCAAATATTAGAACATACAGAAGCGAGACCGTTTGAACGTGCCCAAGCCTGGCGTATACAGGCCAAGATTTACTTTCAACAAGCAAAATATAAACAGGGTATCGAGATTATACTTAAAGGTCTTGATGAATTGGGTACCATTGGAAATATAGCACTTAATGTAAAAGATGAAGAGATGTTTGATCTTTATTATCAAGTTAAAGCAAGCATTACAGAAAAAGGTTTTGACCATCTCTCCGAGATTGGCCCTTGCAAAGATAAAAAGTTATTAGCTATCATGTCATTACTGAACGAAGCATGCACTGGAGCGTATTGGATTAATCCAACACTTGTAGATTTTTTTGCTTTAAAACTCTGTGAAATTTCTCTAAGTAGCGGTTATGGTGCCTCTAGTGGTGGTGGTTTTACATGGGCAGGCTTCACTGCTACTCGAGTCTCTGATTTTGATTTTTCAGCCAAGCTAGGTAAGTTTGGCATGATTGTTTCCGAAAGATATGCTGGTAATTCGGAGATAGCAAAGGCTATCAGTGTAAACTATGCTATGCTTGCCCAATGGACTGGTGTTCACGTGCGAGAATATATCTATCAGTATCAACGAGCTTACAAATATGCAATTGCTGGCGGTGATAAAGTAAAAACATAATTATATATTTGACATGTGTGCACATGTGGGATATTATATCACTAGAAACAAAATAACTAACTTATTTTCATTGTTCATGTTAGTTGTCTGCTTCTATGGCTCTGTTTTATGTAGCAACAACACTCTATTGGACAAGTGGTAATCTATCGGAAATACACTGGCATCTTAACCATTCTATGGAAGAATGTAAAAAAAGCAAATCAAAAGATGTCATTATGCTTAATATTTCTCTTCAACGTTCTGTGTTGGTCTTCCAAGGCAAGACAGATATTGTTGATCCTGAGAGAATGATGAACGATGTGGATGAAAATACATTTGATGAATCATCATTTCTAGAGAATCTTAAGAATCAAAGTGTACACTCAGGAAACCCTCTTAACTGGTAAGAAAAAGCATATATTCAGAAAAAAGAAAATAAATTAAATAAAGGTTGTAACATTAGTTGCTGTATTACAGGTACTACAGTTTTAAAATGATCTTATTATTTCATTTTGGTTACTACAAGGAAGCTTCTATATTAGGATTTAAAGTGTTTGACAGTCCTGTCAACGAAGCAGTGTAAGCTATAATTTGTGTATTACTAAGTAGGAAGCGATAATAACGTTATCTATTTAGTCATCGACATGTAGGAATCGCAATGTATTATCATGGTATATCTATTGTAGAATCTCTAAAAAACGAAAAATTGGAAGCTGATGTTCGAGAAAAATACGAAAACCAGCTTTATAAATGTGAAAAACGCTTAAGCCAGCTTGCTGATCATTCTGAAGTGAACTATCGCATGTATCATAAGCTTGTCGTAAGTATCTACAACATATCTAAGAAACTATATTTTAGTCTTAACCCAAGTTTTAATGTACATCTATTTTATTGTAGCAAGCACAAATATCAACATTAGACAACGACATGACCACCACAATAAAACTATATAATGATGTACTTGAAACGGCTCTTAAAGGAAACTGGTATTCATTCCTTGGTTTAACCTACGAACTAACTGCCGCTTATTATTTTCGATGCAATCTAACTATGTTGGGAATTCCGATGTTAATGCGTGCTCTAGAATTTTATGGGCGCTGGGGAAGTCACGGAAAAGTAATGTATTTATCTAAAAAGTATAGCAAAGAGTTAAATTACCAAACAGAAAGAGGTATCAAGAAAGATATTGCAGTACAGACTGAAGACACTCAATATTCTACTGCAATCGATACTCACCTTTGGGAGGATACAACCAGTGATGAATCTGCAGATGCCTCAATACGTGACCTACACTTTGTCCAAGATGAAGCAAATAGTGAGAGAAATGACGTGGAGTCATCAAAAGCCGAAACAACTTTATTCTCATTAGACATTGTAGATTTAACATCTATTATCAAGAGCTCTCAAGGTACATAACTAAAATCATTTTGTTTTTTTTGAAGTAACTAACTCTATCGGAAAAAAAATAGTGATTTCAAATGAGATGAATTCATTTGATGATTTACTTAAAAAAATGATTGGTATTATCATGTCAAATTCAGGTGCAGAATCAGGCGCGATTATAATTAAAGAGGGATCATTTGGTATAGCTGCCTATTCTACACGTTCGAATACTTGTGAAACATACGAGCCACCTATACCTCTTAATGATGATAATGAACACGTATCTTCGCTCATTGTTCATTATGTTATACATACACATGCCATGTTGTTTATACCCAACGTAGAAGAAGATACTCGCTTTTCTACAGGAGCACTAGGCTCTCAATTAAGATCTGCAATATGTATGCCTATCATGCATAAAAATACTCTAGTGGGTGTTCTTTATCTTCAGGCCAACTTGAATACGTTTACATTTAAACATGCAAACGTACTCGCACTTCTCTGCGATCAAATCGGTATTTCAATTACCAATGCACTTTTATTTAAATCTGTCCAGAAAGCGACTAAGGCCAATGCACGGATGATTGAAAGCCAGCTTCAGGCGTTGGAAGAGGCGCGTGCAAGTCGAGAGCAAGCTCTACGGGCAACCAAAATGAAATCCAATTTCCTGGCCAATATGTGTAGGTTAACTTAGGTTTTTTTAAAAAAAAAGGCATTATAGGACAGATGATTTAATTTTAATTTTACTTAGCGCATGAATTAAGAACCCCTTTTTCAGGATTTTATGGTATGATATCTTTATTAAGTGAAACACGCCTTGACAATGAGCAGAGGGAATTTGTTTCGATTGCTAAACAAAGTTGTGAAATGCTGCTTCATATTATCGGTAAGAATAATAATCAATTTTATAACCTTATAATAATTTAATTTAAATCGTCTTATTTTTTTTATTGTTTAGATGATCTACTGGATTTCTCTAAATTGGAGGCCAACAAAGTAAAACTGCATCATGGGTTATTTTATATTGAAGATCTAATTGCCGATCGTATTGAGCTCCTAATCACATTAGCCACTAATAAGAACGTTGAACTATCATATTTTATCGCACCGGATGTACCGCGTATTTTATATAGCGACGGGAACCGTATAGGACAAATATTGATGAATTTAATTGGTAACGCTATCAAATTTACACATCAAGGTGAGGTAATCGTTAGATGTGAATTGAAAAAAAATGTGCCTGATTTGGAAGAAGACGATGTCGTTTTGAATATATCAGTGCAAGACACAGGCATTGGCATGAGCCAGGAAGAAATTAAAAGTTTATTCTTACCTTTTAGCCAAGTGGATGGATCTACAACAAGGTAGATCTATAACTGTCAAAAAAAAAAAGCTTCATTGGTATTGATTCTTACATATTTATTTTTACATAGAAATTTTGGTGGTACTGGTCTTGGTTTATCTATTTGTCTTCAGCTAGTTCGTCTATTAAAGGGAAGTATCAGCGTAGAATCTTCTGTCGGAAAAGGATCTAAATTCACGTTTGATATAAGGATCAAGAGCGGCTCTTCTGTAGCTGAGCCAGGTATTGATTTTGATCCTAGAGACAGCACAATGAACGAAATTTCACTCAGCTTGGACCAGCCTCATATTTTGATGGCCTGTAATGACCGCATGCAGTCTATGGTTGCATCTCTTTTGCCTGATTTAAAATATTTAGAAAATAAGAAATCAACGGATGAAGCAATGGAATATGCAACTAGCTGTGCAGAATCTGGCAAAGCTTTTGATTGCATCATTCTAGATTCGCCTCTACCAGATGTCGTGCGAAGAGTTGTAGATATTATTGAAGAGACGCCAGCATTGAAAGCTTTGAAGATTATTTTACTAGTTGCTCCTACAATGGAAAATATTAGGAGACACCTTTCGAATAGCTCAATCACAATAAATGATATGACCCAGTATCACATATTCCATCCAAGAGTGACGCGATTATCAAAACCTATTCGCCGCCTCAAGCTACTCAACGCCCTTTTGAAAGCCTTAGAAAGAGATAGACCGCCTATCAAACCTTTGACGCTTGATGACAAGTCAGCTGAAGAAACATCCAGTGCTTCTACTACCAACCTCCTAGTAGGTAGACCGACTGCTTCAAGATCCCTTGATGAAAAACGATCAAAATCGGAACCAATGAAAATATCCTCTTATGCCAACCAATCACAAGGATTTTCATCTGAAGAACTTGCCATTTTCCAAGGTCAAAAAATCTTGGTAGCTGAAGATAACCCTATTGCTCAACGTTTAATCGTAAAACAATTGGAAAGATTAGGTTTCAAGGTGGAAACCTGTAACAATGGTTTTGAATGTTTTGATACATGGAAGAGTCGAGGGCCAGGCTACTTCCTTTTGGCATGGATAGATCACCATATGCCAGGCTGTGATGGATTAGAAGCAACACGAAAAATTCGAAAATATGAAGTGGAACAAAATTATACACCTTTACCCATTATTGCACTCACAGGTAAATATAAATTTATTTTCATATAATAATTATATCAGTGCAACTAAGCAAAAACCACGCTTTCTTTTTTGTTACAATAGCTGACATTCAAGCAACGGCACAAAAAAATTGTTTGGAAGCTGGAATGAATGATTATATAACCAAACCACTGATGCAAAAGGACTTGGTTACCATTTTGAGAAGATATTGTTTGGTTCCAAACATAATATAATATAACAATATAAAAAATAGTATATAGTATAATAATAATAATAATAATAGTAATAATAACAGTAGTAGTAATAACATTGATAATGGCAGTTTCTATACATATATACAATTTGTGATCTATCTCTGGCTTCTGAATATACGTCTTCTTTTTACACTTGTGCCTATAATATATATAAATTATAGAGTTAAATTAAGTGTTCTTTCAGCTTCTTGAATGTTATATCATTACCAGAAGATTTATTTCTCACAGGTTCAGGTTTTTTAAATATTGGGGGTGGATTCTAATAGAAAATATGAGAACTCCATGAACATACTGCAGTCAAGAATACTATAATTACCAAATTAGCTTCAATAGTTGCTTTTGTATGTTCTGCTCGAGTTAAGATTTGTGTCCACATGTTTAAGATTGTTTCTGTACGATCCACAGTTTTTGCATATTCTCCCACCATGTTAGCTACTCCCTCTACATTATCGATTACATTTTCTAAAACAGCGTTCAACTCTTTAACAGTCTCGTATTCACGACGTAAACTGGCATTGACGTGATCAGGATTATTTGGGTTCTCATAGAGTTCTACTCCTCCTTCAACATTGCTGAATATCATGGTTGATCTTCTGTTATGTGGAATGAGAATACGTTTGTGATAAAATGTAGGGTTGAGTCCTGTATCATCTCTGACTTCACTGTTTTTACTCATTGTACAAAATAAAAGAAAAAGAGAGGTATATATATAGAGGAGTTTTAATGTTTTTATTCTTTTCTTTTTTACCTTTTTTTTTTTTGTGTTGTCACCACAGGCTGTCTTATTAATCAACATGTCTGAAATCAACCTCTCTAAAGTTAAGCACATTGTATTGATTCTCTCAGGTAAAGGAGGAGTAGGAAAGTCTTCTGTTACTACGCAACTTGCACTGGGTCTGGTGCATCAAGGTAAGAAAGTAGGTGTGCTTGATATTGATTTGACGGGTCCAAGCATTCCTCGCATGTTGGGTTTGGATGGCAAGAAAGTACATCAAGCTTCTCAAGGGTAAGAAAAGAAAAACACAATAGAGGGAATAAAAGTATAATAGCGAGAGAAGTTGCATGTTTTAATATAAAACAATAAATAATAATAATAGTTGGGTTCCAGTTTTTGCTGATGAAAGCCAGCGTCTATCATGTATGTCAATTGGATTTTTGTTAGCAAGCAAAAATGATTCAGTTGTATGGAGAGGACCCAAGAAGAATGGTAAAATATAATGGAGGATAACAAGTAGGAGAGTAGATAGCTAATGCTTTACAACCATTATTATCATTAGCTATGATTAAACAATTTCTTCAGGATGTTTATTGGGGAGAGTTAGACTATTTGTTGATTGATACACCACCTGGAACATCAGATGAACACATTGGTATTGTTGAATATCTTAAAGAGTTCAATCCTGATGGCGCTGTTATTGTAACTACTCCTCAGGGTGTGGCTATTGCGGATGTAAGAAAGGAGATTTCATTTTGTAAGAAAGTAAAGTTACCAGTTTTGGGCGTTGTTGAAAACATGAGTGGTTTTGTGTGTCCTCATTGTGCAGTAAGTTTCATTATTATGATTATTATTATTTATGGTTTTTATTATATGTATTAAGTATTATTATCACTAGGAATGTACAAATATATTTTCATCAGGTGGAGGAGAATCAATGGCAAATGAATATGGTATTGAATTCTTTGGACGTGTACCTATTGACCCTGGATTTACAAGTATGGTGGAAACAGAAGGTTCAGGTTCTTATGTAAACATGTTTGAAAAATCCAATTTATTCCCCATCTTTCAACAAGTATGCAATAAGGTGGTTGAAAAGGTCAATAACAAGAATAATTAAATCACCTTGCTGATGTCCAACCCCCAATAATCAGTCAAGTGATCAATAATCGCTGGTATACTTGAAAGTGTATTAAATGTCTTTCGTTCAGCATTACTCATCACATCCTCAAACATAAACATCAAGTGATGTTGAAAAATAAATGTATTTGTACCATAACCGAGTGCAAGTCTTACATAATCCTATTTCGTTGATGTTAATAACTGCATTTTTACATTTTCCTGTTTTTCTTTTCGTCCTTTCATATAAGCTTACTTCTATGCATTCCCAAGGAGTTGCCTCATAGCCAGCAAATAATGCTGGGTTTTGTAGTAAACCTCTTGCAGACATAACACCATCTACTCCTGTTTTTTCATACATTTCCTCAGCGTCTTTTGTTGAGAAAATACTACCATTGGCAATGACAGGTACATTAATAGATTCTTTAACGAGTTTAATGCCTTCAAAATTAACTGGTTCTGTCGATTTCTGAAGTCTAGTGCGTCCATGAACTGTCAAAAAATCGACACCTACTGATTCTGCTCGTTTGACAAATTCATAAGTTGTTCTAGAATCGTCTCCTTTAGCATAAAATACATCATAACCTCCTTATTTATTTTTCTTACTTCAAATCGTCATGGACACGGATTTTTATACTACAAGGTATATTGACTCGTCCTTTGACAGTACGAATCATGTCTCGTACATTCTCAGGATCCTGCATTAGGTAAGCACCAATTCGTTCCTGATAAGCCCATTTTTGAGGACAGCCACAATTGATATCTTTATGAAAGAGAAATTGTAAGTTCAATCATTGAATCACTTCAAGTTCACATTCACATTACCAATGCCGCCAGCATAAGATGAAACAAGTTCTGCAGCATCTGCAAGATCTGCTCCATTATTAGCTGCAAATTGAACAACAACAGGGTCATCGAGATCGTTTGTGGAATAATCAGTTGTACGAGCAAATTCAGAATTCTTAAATACATCAGCAAGAATCATGGGTGTATATACAATATCTGTATTGTATCTAACATTAGATAATATTATGAGTTTTGAAACCAATAGTACAAAAGATATATCTTACTTTCGTACAAGCTCTCTAAAAGGTAGCTTGCTGTATCGCACCATTGGTGCACAGACATTGATACGTTTTTTGTTTGCTAGAACGTCAAGGGGTGAAGTTTTTTTGCGATCAGACATAATAAATAAATAAGAATATTGGAATCAGGTATTTCAATATTGACAATTTAAATAGTGAAAATAAGCCACTGAGTTTTTGAAAAATAGAGCAATGTGACTTGGATCAAACTACTTTCGTTCACTGGTGGAACCCTTTTACAAGAAGAAAAAGCGAATGTTCCTATTGTGCTACAAACTTTTGATAAAAAGAAAAAATTTTAATCTTTCTTTTCTTTTTTCTATTTGTTATTTTTGTTTATCAGATTTCATTGAATGAGTTCCTGTCTGTCACTTATTGTAAACTCCATTCTCTTAATTTGAAATATATCACATGACTCACCATCCTAATTTACTTTTAAATAGACTAAAAAACTCTTCATATCAAATTGGAGTAAAATATATATAAGCTTAGCAGTCTTTCAGTTGTTATTCTCTCTACCGATTCTTATTAAAGCATTGGTAAATGTTGTATCATTGAATCAAGTGATAGATAATGATTCAAACTATATATATGGATACGTGGAATCAAGTACCTCCTGCTTGATCAGTGAAAATGTCTTGTATATTTTGTACAGTGTATGGAAGCTTTGGATTATAATAGAGGGAGTAAGCGAAATATTTTAATATATATATGTATTCATAGTTAACCAAAACAATAAATATACACATTCAATAATAATAGATATTTTACCTAAATTCATTAACTATTCTAGCATCAGCATGGTTGGGTATATTCTCTTGTTTCTGTAGTATAATGGTATGTAAGAAGAATACACTCTACTATTTGTTCTGATATAAATGTGATTTTACTAGTTGTGGGCACAATCTTTTAAGTTGAGTGATGTATCTCGAGAAGATTTAAGAGTTCAAAATATATATTTATATATGCTACACACTCTGGTAACCTGTATTGTATTCGTACCAACAATGATCGCTGCTTATAAGACTACCGAAATAATCGGATGGCAAGTGTATAAGAAAGTTGGAGTAAACGTATCTTTACAAAGTATGTATATATGAAAGTTATGTATATACA
>VCJD01003583.1:11740-27691 GCA_024140245.1 Backusella tuberculispora | reverse complement strand
AAAAAAAAAAAAACTCACATTTAAAGCTTAGATAAGGAGCTTAAACTTTTATTATTAAGCTATAATGAAAGTTTGCTTCGACTGTCGAAAACTAAAGCAAAAGCCGAAAGACTGTCATTGCTGGAAAAGGTCATCTCGGCATGTGTTAATCAGGTTAATAAAGAAGAAGACATTGACAATTTAAACAAGGCATTTAAAGCTCTTTTTGAAGATTCCAACAAGTTACTCGATAAATATGGTAACGAGGAAAAGGAAAAAAAGGCTGTCGTTCAAACGTTTATAGAAAGTAAACTCTCGAGTTTGAAACTTCAGCAACCATTAAAAAAATCGCCTGTGGAGGTTATTCACGTAGCTTTACTCAAGGGAATCTTAAATACTTTATTCAAATTCGAGAATATGACGAACAAAAGCGATAGCAACAGCAGCGACGACGACAACAGCGGTAACAAAGACATACAGGAATGGACGATTAAAATATCAACTGCCTATCTACACATGTGTCCCATCCAAGGACAGAGTTTTTTGATTCAACACTTGGTTCAAACCAAGAACATTACACCTTGGGCTATACCACTTATTCAACTAAATTATAATAATTTTACCCAAATCAGTCATAGTAACAATTACATCATGCTTCTCTCGCTCGTTTTCGCTAAAGAGGTTGTCTGGAACGAGGACGATTATCTTGCTATGTTGGACCAAATGGATATATTGACAACATTTAGTGAAATGGTCGATTCTAGTTCTTCTTCTATTAATGATATAGTGTCTTTCTCAAAACAGGTGATCGATGTAATTTTGATCCCACTAGAGCATCGTGCTACGTTTCGAAATTTAACAAAGCGACTCTCACAAACAATCACTCGGATCGCTCAACTCGTTTATGATAAGGCTGGTGAAACGGAGGATGTTGATCAGGAAAAACTGGATTTATTGATGAAAAATATTATTTATGGATTTTCGGATATAGAAAAGGTACCTGTTGGATGGTCTTCTCTTCCAAACGTTCCTTTTATGGCACTGTCGATAAAAGCACTTTGGGAGGTCACTTGCAGCTTGTTGTGTATTAGCCCAGAAACATCACAGTATCTTCCTCATCTCTTAGAGAGCCCGCCAGATATATCAGAATTTCAAAAAACACTAAACAAAAATCAAATACAAGGCTTCTTTATGATGAGCTGTTTGGTCAACATTGCGACTTGTATACCTTCTGGTGTAGATGATATATCTCAGTTGGATGGTATGGCACTTGCTTGTGTTACAGTCATAGCACATGCATTATTCACTACTGCATTTGTAAACGAGGAATTACGAGATATTTATTATAAGGATGTACGGGATGGCTTTGGTGTGGTCTGTTCAAACCATGCGTTTGTCATCTCTCTTCTTTTTAGATCCACCGTACATCATATATCACTTATGGAGAGAATGTCGCTTTATTTATTTCGTGCACTGCCTTTAAACAAATGGATTATATTAAAGGATGATTTGATTCTTTTGAACACTTTGTTTAGCAACGACACAAAGGCACATCAAATCCAGTTTGCAAAGTATGTTGTAGAAAATCTCAATTTTGGTTATCGCAACGATGGCAGAGATGAAACTATATCCAAGTCGCAGCCATGGTCTAAACGAAAAAAACCTTTTTTGGGCTATGATATTCATGAAGAAATCGCGTTTATGTTACTTGACGCCTGTCACAAATTCCAACCGTTACTGTCCGAGGAAAGTAAAACTGGTGGGATTGAAATGATGGGTGCGGTAGTATCATCTGCAGTAACGACCTATATGCCTCTCGCCGAACAAGTGTTACTTCGAAAGTCACCCAATGCAAACACACCACTCTCCAAAAACCAAGCCTTTATCCGCGATTTTATAAATTGGTCTTGGAAGATAGTGTTACGAATTAAATTATATGATTGTCCGGTATCTTCTCGTGCAGCTGATATAGAAAAATCAATCAACTTATCTTTTCTACGTCTCATATTGAACAATAACAACAGTGAAGAATCGACACTACATGCTTCACTCCTTGTTTATGTTTCGTTTATGCTTACAACAACTAGTCGCCATTTTTTACGATTTGAATCAGGGAATGGATGGATGAAGTTACTGACTATTCTTAGACGAGGAAATCCAGAAGCCGTCATTCATGCACTCTGCGAGATGATACCCTCTTTCGTCTATATGCACGGTGATGATTTTTTTAATGATGAAAGCTTATCTGATCTATTAATCCATATGGCCCAACTCAAATCAGATCCAGGTCTGGTCAAGACAGCAAGTGGCATGGTTAAAACAAAGGGAGTCCCCTATTATGGAACATGCGGGGTAAGTCTAGTCATTGGATCGACAATATGGCAAGCGAAATTTATTGATTCAGTCAGCCAGTTGATGGATGAAAGCGGAGCAGGTTTTTCGTATCTTGATCTTGTACTGCATTCGTGGCTAAAGACACTGTTACGAAAACCAGATTGGATGTGGGATACAAATTGTGTGGCAATGGTAGATTGTGTCTGCAAGATTGCTTTCACTCTAGGGAACCATGTTGCTTATAAAATGTTTATCGAAGAACATAAACGAATGGAGGTTACAAAAAATCAAAACCAAGCAAACTCACAGAGAATAACGCGATTTCTTAACAGTGTGGTTTCCGGTGACGCATTTGCTAGTATTTTGGTTGGTGAATGGTCTGTGTTAAACTTCAAGGCGAACACCTTTTATAAAACACCTGGTATAGAAAAAAATCAGTTTTGGTTTGCATTTGAAGTGCTTTTGATAGAAACAATAGAGGAACAGACACAACGAGAAGAACTTGCCAAAACAATTGCGGTTCAACTGGAAAAGTTACCTCCCACCACTCCTTCTTCTAACCTTGACATATCTTCCATTCACAAATCTATTCATACCCCTCACAAGAAACTACTCGAATTCTTTTCTATCTATCGTTGGGTAGATCATATCCTTATTTTACCATTAGATCACCCACTTTTGCTACTCTATTTGCAGGTCTTCTTCAGCCTATACTACGAAAGCACGCCTATTTTGGTTAGTGAAGATAAAACACAACTTGTTTATGGATATATGTTTTTTAACAAGAAACCCGAAACAATCACAAAGCTACATGATACCATTGCTAATATACAAACATATTATGGACAAAAGATGGCGAACCTTGGTCACGGCAGCGAAGCACAAGACAATGCTTATTGCCTGCAACAAATATATTACTCTATGTGGCTCTGGTTAGGTCAAAATGATATTTTAAAATCCAACTTTGATCCCAATAGTCTACCTCAACACTACAGTGTTTCCCGCTTTGATAAATGTTATAAGCTTACACGAGAAAAACAGCCGTGGAATGATTTTACGTTATTTTGGATGGATTTAATTGATATGGATTATTTGGAACAAGATTTCCTTCAATTCCCTTGGGAAAGCTCAGAAAAGTTTCAAAGAGATGTCACTCCTGATGATGTATCTAGTAATGTAGATACCATCTCCCTTTTTAGAACACAGCGATGTATTCCGCATCAGTCAACTGTGGTTAATTTACCTTCTCTTGATACGGCGTTATCAATTATCAAGCGAAATCGATAATAATTCACCTTGAATATCTTTTTTCTATTAGATAGTGGCAATTTGAGCTTTTTTTGGGATGTAAAAATAATTCTCAAGCAAACACGTTTTGATATACTTGCTTTTAATACTACTATTGATAATAATAAAGCGATTTACTCTCTTAACATAAAGTCACGTGGGGTTAAAGACTTGACTTGGCTGCAACTTTTTTTTTTGGTTCTTTTTATTTCTTTTCTCTTTATTAAATCATATAACTAATGCCACCACAACCACAATCACGATCAACAATGATAAAAACATCAACCTCGACAACAATAACACCGGCAAATAAAAAGAGATCGTTAAATAACCATTCTGAAAATCCTTCTGCGAAAAGGGCTCGAATCAATCGACCAACGGTTGTTGGCACAAAAGCTTCTCAGGCACGTGCAAAGGCAATTCGAACTGGACTTTCTACTTCTTCGTCTTCGTCTTCATCAATTAAACCACCACCTGCTAAACGTTTAAAGAAAGAACACCTAAAAGAAGAACCTAGATCATATGAACAAACACTATCTGATCTTAAGAATCGTCCCAATTGGGATATTAGAGTAATTTATAATAGTGTGTTAGTAACTTGATTACGAAGAAAACATTAATGGATCAAAATAGGGAAAAGTTGGTGATTTAGAAGCCATTTTGAAAATGAATCAGGAAAAATGTATGCATATTTTTTAGACAAGAAGAAAAAGAAAAAGAAAAAGGAATCAATATGCTAATCTTTCTACTTAGTGGCAGAATTAAATCAATTCAAAAGAGAACTCGAAATCAAAAAAGAGGAAAAAATAACAAAAGAAAAAGAAGCAAATGAACGGTTATCTAGTTTAAGATCAGAATCTCAAGTAAGCCAAAGAAAGAAAGAGAGGGAAAGGGAAAGTGAAAGAAATACAGCAGAATAATGACTTTGTTGTCTATGAAAAAAAAAAAGGATTTAGAACGCCAACATGCAGAGGATATTGCCAAGCTTCAAAAAGAGCATCACATTTATCAACAAAAACTTAATGAAGAAAACATTGAAACCAAACGGCGTTATAATTCACTCGAAATTGAAGTGAACGATACCAGTAGAATACTTGAAAGCAGAAAGAAGGCTTTAGATGATGAAAAGACAGAAAACATAAAGTTAAAGGATGATTTGAAAGAAACAACAAATTCAACTGCAGTGGCAGAAGAAGATATTCGTGATATCAATACAAAGCTTAAGGTAATGAATTAATAGATAAATAAATGATATCACGGATCCACCGCCTTTATTATTATTATTATTATTATTATTATTGACAACACTTTTAATGATAATTATAGCGCGCTGATATTTCACTAGAAGATAAGGAAAATGAGATAAAATTGCTTGAATCTGAAATCGATGATTTACAGAAAACTGTTAATAATTTACAGTCAAATGTTGATGAAGCCCATGGTGTTAGAGACCGCTTACTGGATATAATTGAAAAAATTGAAAAAGAAAATGCAAAAAAACTACCAAAATCAGGTAAATCAACATCATCAACAACAACAACAACAACAGCAGCATCATCATCATCGTCATCATCTTAGCATCCTCTTTGTTTGTTAATAGTAATAATAATAATAATAATAATAAATACACTTACTTTCAGCTGTTTTGTTGAAAAATGTTACGCCAACTGGGTTTAGATTGTCCCTTTGTTGTGAAAACACCCGTTTTTTTTTATCTTATATTTTATCTGTACGATAATATCTTTAGATTAAAAAATACCTTTTCATATTCGATATACTCATAACTAATACCAGGCCTATGGTAAATAGATTAAATAATTTACTAAGTACTCTCAGGATCAGTTGCGTGAACCCTACTAAAAATGAAAGGCGAGAATTACTAGTATCAGAAAACTTAATCATCGTAGCAAGCGATCGTTCCTTCACACCTTGTATACACCACAATCTTCCCTGATTGAGCTGTAGCCATTTATTTCTACTAACAAATAATATTTGATGACTTTTTCCTCTCACAATCAATCTCGATATTAAACATAAAGCTATAGACCAAGACCAGATCATTTGTGAGTTCAAAGGAGCGTTTCTATCTGATATTACATAATTTGTTCCTCTATTCACATATCATTCGCATAACAAAAAAGAAAAAAGAAAAGAATAAATACATAGTAGGTGTTTGCAAAAAGATGCATACCCAACCTTTTGATAATTATCTCCATCAATTTATGTCCAAAGTTTATAAAAACACTACCAAAATAATCCTTAGGTTATAGCTATAATTTTTTTTAAAGTATAGTGCGCTTAAGTTTGTCAAGTAAAGAGTAATGAAGCTTATTAAAAAAAATTAAAATAGCATCTTTCATTTATTTAATCGCCGTTTAGATCAACTTCTTTAAGGTCTTCAACTTCTTCTATCTTGATCACGTTGACATTCATTATGATATCAGACGCTTGGTCAATAAGTTCTCTCTCATCAGCCTCTAAGTACTGTTTGGCAATTTTTAAAGTTTTTTTCCGGACAGCTATCAACCAATGCTCTTGAACATTATCGAAGTTAACCTTCAATATCTCTTTCAAAGACGCAGCAGTTTCATCCAGTCTAGGGTCGCGTGCAATAGGTTCTTTCACCATTGACCATACCCTCCCAATAGGTTGTAACTCGTAGTGGTATGGTGGAGTTTTGAGAGTGATATGATCAAAATAATTCGTTATTACAGTTGTTGCATAGACTGGAATGATGTTCAACTCATGCACTGCATTCAAAAGCTGCATCTTTGTTGGAAATTGGTGGTTAACAGCTGCGACTGGGAGAGTATGATTATTATCGATAAACCACTGTATAATATCCATGACTTTATCTGCAGATGTTGGCACAGGGTTCAGTCTTCGTTGGTGGTATTTTGCACCATTCATGTGTATGATGCAACTTGTTTTATATGTTTTTTTTTCAAATTCAAGCAAAGTGACTAAAAAACACTTTCAAATATTTCTGTTATAAAGTTGCCGTGATAATCATTTACATCAATTTTTCTCTCTTTTGGTTGCCAAATGTAAAGGTTCTGTTTTAAAAGCTCTGCACTATATTTATTGTCTTGACTATAGACAATAAATGCTCCAAAGATCACCAACATAGGCTTTCTGCCTCTAACATTAGCACTACCACCTGTTACTGTCCATGTTCTTTGAGCGTGATGGTCAATATGGCAATAAGATTCATCAAGGAATACCTCAGGTTTCAATGGACAGTTATTTGCTGATATATTGCTCGAACGCTGTTCAATGTAACGATGTCTATAAACAACGTTCGCATTACTGTCATGAAGAATGTTTCTTTGATCTCCCTTAATGTAATGGAATCCCATTTTGAGCAAGTCTCTCTGGAGAGTAAAAAGGAAAATATCTATTCTACATTCCTCCTTTAATTCTTTCAAGATAAGTTTTGTAGTATTGGGGACACCTTTTGAATTGTTTCCCAAAACGATTGTTTTAACGGCTGAATTATATTCCGGATCCAAAATCTTTTTTGGGCGGCCCAAAGGTTCATGTTCAATGCTAGTTTCTGGATGAAGACAATATTTGATTGCCTTCCCTGCTACATCGGTTGAAACACCAGCAGCCTTGGCAAGAAGCTTGCGTGGGCTCAGCTTTATTTTCTTACTAATTGCGCCTTTGTTTTTCTGAAGAAACTCATGAAAGTTCATTAGCATAATAAACTCGTTAGCAGTTGTAGCTGTTGATTTTCATTCACGATGAGGATTTTGCAATTTGAAGTAATTGTCTGTTAATAAAAAAAGATTAAGAAAGCAAAGACGTATATTTCTAAATCAAACGGAAATTAAAAAGCTTTATTTTTGTGGCTTATTGGCAAAAACAAAATAATGGTATAAAACCGGTATGCATCTTTTTGCAAATACCTCTACCTGGTTAATGTCATTTTATGCCTTCTTCTGTTTTCTGGAAAAGAGGATAGAAATATATACACATCTTCTTTTGATTAGCATGATAAATCCACATAAATGAGTCATCCCCGTTGTGTATTTATAAATATTCATCCTATACAGATATGGCGTCGGCCTACTCAATCCGATCTCCGGGTAGGCCATTCATCATTCAAAATCAGAAAGTAATTAATAATAGTACCGATCCTATTTGTGGCTATGCTGTATTATTATACGTTTTTTAACCGGGCTTTGATATAACAGCTAAATTATGTCATATTTTTATAGCAATTTTTATACTTCCTTCAAAATCAATTCAAGACATGATAATATGAGACTTTCTATCAAATTCAAAGAATCTCATTGCGGGTTTAATATTTAACCGAGATCTGCGCTTGTGTCTGAGTTTCTTATTGTCACTGAGTCGGTGAAACACTCAGCCGACAATAGAAGTAAATCGCTATAACAAAGTTTATCCAAGCAAATAAACCTTCCTTTTTCTCACTCTTTTTTTCTTTTTTTTTTTTTCAAAAAAACGCCCCTTTTTTCTCTTTTTTCTTTTTTATTTTTCACTCCTTTACTTGTTCTTTTTTTATCAAGGTGATATTATGATAGATAATGAATCGACCAAGAGCGTCTCTACGTTTTGCTTAGGTGACAAGCATAAAGAACCAGAAACACAAAACTTTAACGATTGGCTTTATTCATTAAATAAAAGAAGCCTCTCGCTTCCTGATATCCATAAAATAAGCCAAGAATGGAACGAATATCAGAATTCAGATGACTCTATTCCAAATCAACAAACATATGATACAAAGCTTCAGGTTTCCTTTTTATTATTATTTAAATAGACAAGTACTAAGTCGAGATTTTTAGGTTGACTTGCTTAACATACGACTCTATTCAGACATAAAAAGACCTTTAGTGCGATTAAAGATGGGTGCATCTCAGTACTATTCTAAAAGAGGGAATACTTCGCATGGTAACTGGAACGAGGGTTTTGTGTTTAATGTGTCATATCATGCACAGTTATTCAATACAATCGAGGTTTGTTAAGAACTTTATTTTTTTTTTCTATAAAAAAAATAATAAAAAAAAGTAAAGTCAATTGAGCTATTATTTATTTTTTATATTTGTTTAGCTCGATCTTTACGATAAACCTTATAAACACTGGCCCGGTTCAACGAAACATGTGGGGAAGGCTAAATTAAAGATATCCACATTGGGAAACAAAGATGATGTTTTCGTAACGTACGGCTTAAATAGTTTATTTATTTTCAACAGTCTTAACCTCGAAATTATTATATATAGGTTTCTTCCAATCTATGAATATCACTCACATCGCTTATTGCCATCAGAAATACAATCCGCTTTAATAGAAGCAGAAGTGTTAAAACCAAGCAGTTTATCAAAAAAAGGTGATAGGCGTTTAATTGGTTCAGTTCAAATAAGAGTACGATACCATTTTCAATATCCACATACCGACAAAGAAAGAGGATTACCTCACTTAAAACCACTATTTCCAGTCAGTGATGAAAGTCTTAATGAGAATGCACAGGATCACATAGCAGAGCAAATTGAAAAGGAAAGGTCGATTGAGAACCCCGATAATGATGAAGAAAATTACAAACCCTATTCCACCCCAGCATCGGCACCTGATACTTTACAGCCTGCGCCTCTCGAGAAGAATTACTCACATACGTCTTCGCACGGAAGAGGGGATTTAGTTCAGGACGAAGGCCATGTCAATGATGTATTTCAAGAAAATTTAACAAAGATTATGTCACAACACATAACTGTCTCAAGAGACCAAAGCCTTCAATCTATTCATGATAATAAAAATCAGGTCAAAACCAATCAGCATAAACGAGTATCATCAGTAGATAATGCAACTAGTAATAATGAAAATTCAACTACATCTCTCGATAGTCCTTCATCCACTAGGAATAATAAAGGTATCCATTGGTTTTATAATCTGCTCACACCATCTAAAATTCTGCCTGCGTCAGCAAGTGGAAAGAAATACGGGTTCTCCCAAAACGACCCTGAAGATAATCAAAAGTTAAACCCTGATCATGCTTCAGAAATCAGCGAGTCATCCTCTAATTCTGAATCAACAACACCTAATAATAAACATTTACATCGTAAAAGAAAAAAGGCACAACAAATTATTGATGGCTCAGCTTTTGGTGATAAAAATTTTGCCTCTCAATGGATGCATGATACCTATGATGACATTGCTATATCTCATCCTTTGGTGGATAAATTAATTGGAATGGTAGTGAGTAAACAAACCCAGGCGATGCTAAGAGCCATCATTAAAACAGCCAATTCATTTGTAAGTATATTTATTATTATTCTTCTTTCTTTCCTATAAAGGAATAAAATCTGATGAATCTTTTTTTTATTTTTCTTTTTTTTCCTTGCTCATGGGATGATAGGGCCAAGGTTTTCGTGTCACAGGAGCTAAATTATTGGGATCAGCTTTGTTAGTACAAAAATACTACGAGTCTATACCCAGGTACTACAAATCAAATGCGTTTTAATTATTTTTAAGACTAAAGATTTTTGTGATTACTATAATTTTATGTAGACCGCAAGCTGATGATGCTATACAGGATATAGAATTAGTAGACTATGCATGTCATTATTATGCTTATGCATTGGTTGCTTATGTAAGCTTAATTTCCTCTTTTAATTAATAACATAAAGAAAATAACTTAGGTATATATTGAACTTTAGGGATGGCGTGGTTTAGTTTATATGGGTGCATATGGACAATACATTCGTGGTGGCAGAGATCGGCATTCTAATAGACTTGCTATTATTCGATATCTTCATATTGACCCTGAGGATCTTTTAGGTTATGAATATGCACTACGAAAAGGTGCATCTCTTCAACCAAGTTATTTCGTTGCGCGTGATCGATCCCATGACGCTATCGTATTAAGTATAAGAGGAACCTGGGTAAGAGCAAATATGAATATGACAATCAATATATATTAATACATTCAGAATAGAGTTTATATGATGCGATTACAGATTTAGTTTGTGAGTATATGCCTTGGAAAGGTGGTCTAGTACATTCTGGAATGTTAGCATCGGCTCAATGGTTTTACACAAACATTATTCCACAAATATTTCGTTATATACATCATCACAATGACAAAATCAAGAGATTTATTATCACTGGTCATTCTTTAGGCGGGGGTACTGCTAGTTTATTGACAATGATGGTCGCAGATCATATAGACGAATTACGCTGTTTAGCGAATAATCCAACTTTTGATCTCCACTGCTTTAATTATGCTCCTGCAGCAGTAAGCTCATTAGATCTAGCAAAGAAGTACGAAAGTTTTATTCATAGCTTTGTGTGTCAGGATGACATTGTTGGGAAAATGTCTTATGGTTCTGCTATGAAATTAAAAGAAATGATTATGGATACAGTTAGTGCATATAATACACTTGGTGGATGGAGAAATGTAGGTTTTTTCTGTTGTTGTTTGCTTTAAAAATATACTGACAACTAAAATGTATATACTTGATACTAGGTGATGACTGATTCAAAGGCTAAAAAGGCTTATTTTAAGATTATCGGTAAACGACGAGAATATTTGAATACCATCTCAAATTCAACATACCCATCTGTAAGTACTTTATTATCCATAATCTTTTATTGGTAAGGTTAAATAACGCCTATTTTTAAATAGTTATATGTCCCCGGTAAAATTGTTCATATTAAAAGAACGAGAGAATCAAAGTTTACACATGACAAAAAGAATAAAGAAGATATACCACACATGGACGACGATTTAGGAGAAAATAACACGTCTGAAAATTTCTCACATCACGATGCATCAAAACTAGAGTCAGTTTCAAAACATGTTCCTGGTGCACGTAAATTTAGTTTTAGCTTACATTATGCTCCTCAATCTATCTCTGGTGAAATTGTACTTTCAAAAACCTGTATCGAGGATCACATGATTGATACTTACCAAGATGCATTTAATGCTTTGAGAGAGCAATATCCATCTCCTTATGGATCTGTACATTAGTATAGAGTACATAAAAAAAACTAGTCTATACATCCGATATCAAAAGAGAGAGAAAAAAATTTTTTTTTCATTTAATATACCATATATATAATAATAAACTTTAACAAGAATAGTTTATGATTTTTATATTATGTAATGAATAAGAGTATCCTCAATCTGATAGTAGCTTCTTTTTTTTCGCTCCACTTTAATGTATATTTTTGAGGAATTATGCCTGAATGCTTTAAATATTTTTGACACCAATTTAATTTAGTATATGAACTACAGTTTGAATAGTGTTCCATGCCTTCAACTAGATCTGGATAAACACAGCCATTATAAAACACATACATTTAAAGTTTTAATGTTAATTGCATTAGTGTTTATAAATAAAAATATATAAACAAACGTCAGATAAACCAGTTTATGAGTTTCACTTCTTTTTTTTTGCGCCAACTCATATATATATCATATAAAAATTTATTTCATATTATTTTTCATTTTTCAAAAAAGAGAATATCTAAAAGTCAAATCTCTATATATATTTTCAAGTTTCAATACTATTTGATTATGATTTCAAGAACAATATTTCACAATGGCACTTCAAAGTAAAAAGGAAAATTCAAAATAAAAGCCAGTACCTTATTAAGCAATATTGCGTATTTTTTTTTCTTACATAAAACTTCTAACAAACAGTTATCCCGATTGGATGAAGAAACAGAGTTTCAAATAAATACTGCATGAGTAACATGGTCTCTCTTTTTTTTTTTTTTTAATAGATTAATTGTATATCTGGAAAGAGATATACTTAATATTTTATTTCTATGTAGGTGATTAAGATATATGTAGAGGAAGATATTTATATAAATATAAAGAAATATAGTAGATATTCTACCATAGCAATGTATATCATTATATATTGAATTAAATCTGTGATATAATATATAGAAGAAAAAAATACAAAGAAAAAAATGGGGGATATGGTATACTAATACAAAGAGAGAGATAACAAGAGAGAGAAGTGGATCTATCGTAACGGCTTATAAGGGTATATTATTGAGCATTGCTAAACTGGGTATGATTATTTCTTACAGTGCGAGTTCTAACAGGAACAGGAGTACTAAGCGAACCTGAAGGCGAGTTTCCTACTAGATTTTATTAACAAAATATATATATAAAAAAAAGAACTGTAACATCTGTTAAAATAAAGAAACTTACTTTCTGGAGGATAGAACGAGTTATTAAAACCATCATTTGATACCGAATATCCCATCCCCATACGAGTTGGAGGTGGCATATAGAGATGTTCAAATGACAGGTTTTTAATTCCGGTTTCTAGTTCCGTGTTCCGAGTATAGGTATTAACGGGTAATAAAGAAGTGCTTCTTTGTCTTATATATCCATTAGTTGATGGTGAAAAAGGTGTTGATAAATATTGATTTGACAGTCGATTAGGAGGGCGTGCTAATGGTTCTGAACTGTAATACATATTCGAATTGACTGAATTCTGAAGAAGTGAGCTTTGTTGCTTTGTTGTGGATGATAAAGAGTACTGAGGCTTCAAATCTGGTCTTGTTTGACCGTACGAACTTGATTCACTCATTCTAGGTAGTGGTACATAAAAACCTTGATTTTCTCGCAGTTCAAATTTTGGATTATTACTTTGATACTACACAAAAACAAATCAACGAGAGCTATATGTTAGTAAACTTTTAAGACTACATTTGAAATAAGAATGTCTAGCTTACATCATAAGGTTTGTCTATCCAGGCATTATTATGATACTCAGTTGGCGAAAGTGGTGAATAATTTGGTGTATAGTGATCAGGTGAACGTAAGTTGATAGTACTTTTCAAAAGCAAATTAGATTCTGACTCTTGTATCTTTTTTTGGTTAAAGAGGTTACCGTTGTCAGATTGTTGTACTGAGTCTGTGAGTTTAGACTCTCTGCTTTTATGACCCTCATCTATTTGTTATACACATGATTGTTATTGTTATTATTCTTAGTTTGTAACGTAATCAAGTAAATATAAAGTATATAAAACATACATGATTCAGGATGGTCAATATGGTGCATTATAGATGGACTTATATGTCTGATATCTTCGGGGCTTGGAGAGCCATTTAGTTTGAAAGAATGCAATGTATCGTCTAGAGGTACAAAACGTTCTGTCATGAAATTTTCAAACATCTTCTTGGCGCTCATAAGCTGATTTTTAGAATTTGCATCGTAAATCAGCTTAAAGTTCATCACCCTAGTATCATATAATGGTATCGTGATATCATGCTCGATTTTAAGTCCACGGTAAGGAGTTGCTGAATCGTCAGCATTAGACATGGTGTCAGGTAAAATTAAATAAATGTGGGTATCACGAAATATTTTGTCGGCTAATTCTTCTATTTTGGTAGACCCAAGAATGTTCTCAAGGGTGACTGAAGCAGGTACTTGTATTTGATTTGATTGGGGAAGTAAGCTTTGTATCTGAAGCTGCATCTCATTAAGATGTGAATTGGGTCCCATAATTAATATGGTATCCGATCCGGTTCTATCTGGCCAAATAATTCTGGAGTTGTACAATCTACCTTTATCTCGAAGGTATTTTCCATTCAAAGATAAAATATTTCGTTGTGCATAAAATGGTATTTTGAATTCTCTTGACACATAATCGCGATCCTTCTGAAAAGCAATGAATTCCATCACAGCTGACTTTAACTTTTCAAGACTCTCTATATTTTTTTTAGGTGTTCTCGCGACTACATTGTGTTCATTTTCAAAATATCCACCGAATGTTGAGAGTTCGTCGTTGCTAGAAAATTTCACATAGACACCATACTGCTTCATCACACGTTGAATGTTTTTTCCAGCCACACCAATTATACGTCGGTGGCACATCTCTGGTACAAAGAAGGAAATTTCTGCAGGTAGTTCGTCTTGAAGTGATTCCAAACCATCTATTGCCTTGAAAAAATCTTTACTCTCGATCGTGATAATAAAGTTGTAATCATTGAATGACTGAAATTGTATTTTTGCATCGCATGATTTCATTATTTTATTGATCTTTCCATTCTTTTTACCACTAATGAATTCTTGTTGATCGAGGGCTAATTCAATAGTAAATGACGTAAAATGGTGTTGCTCCTATATATATAAAAAGAGTATATATAATATTACCTATATTTAATACACCTAAACAAACATACATATACACATAAGTGTTATAAACGAATATTTACCTGACAAATAGATAATTTTCTGGCTGCCTGAATAGCAGCCTGGATTTCTTCTCTTGAACCCATCATCTCAAACGTCTTCTCATCCACTTTATAAATAACTTCAACACCAGACTCTTGTGATATACGTGCTACTGCATCTGCTGACTGAGTTGTGTTCACGCACACTGCAGCCTCAAATATATGACTTGCCTAAAAATGGGAAATTAGATACTGATAAATGACACATTGTGCAAAGAGGGATGTTTTACCAGATAGTTTAGTGTTCGGAGAGTACGATCAGCATTTACGTTATTTTCGGCATACACCTCAACTCTATTATTTCCAGAACCAAAAGTTGGAAATAACACAAAGGATCCTATATTTAGGAGTCGTAAATAATGCGGTCTTTTAAGGAAAGGAAAAAATACTTACCATTATCTCTCATTATTTTTGTTAATTCATCTTTTTTGTACATTAATAGCCAATCTTTTTTTCGGGGATTCAAGACCGAGTGTAAGTTACACATTACTCTGATCTACAAGTGAGAGAATGAGAGAGAAAAAAAAAGAAAGTTATAAAATCTTCACATAAAAAAAAATATATATGTTTAAATGTGTATATTTACTTTTTGAGCAACTATCTTTTTCAATAATAATTGTGCTTTTTTGACTGCTTCAAAGTTATCACCAGTGATATGAAGTACACCTTCTTTTTCTAAACCCATTGGAGATGAAGTCCAAACTGTAGGTAAATAGATGTTCGTGCCTGTTTCTTCCATGATGCTCAAAAAATGAGCATGTCGCTTGTTACCAATTATATTTATCATATACAAAGGCACAGTCAATGTGTCGGATACTAGACCCATCTAATATACAAAAAAAGAAAGAAAAAAAAAAGATATTGCCTATAAGTATCAAACACATTAACTTTCGTTCATTCAAAAATGTTCCTACCAGCGAATCAATATACAATAATACATCGATGCGCGCATTTTCTGCGTTTTCCGCAACGCCAATAATTTTTATTAAAGACGCTTTATAGTCTAGAATAATTTGGACTTCTCGTTTAATGACAATTAAGCTTAGATTTTCATGTAACTTTTCTCTAGCCTCTGTCCGGAAATGCACGCCTGGAAACAGTGAGTTTATCGACAAATTCACCTAAATATA